>JAADVF010000679.1:0-15677 GCA_023334555.1 Elongisporangium undulatum | reverse complement strand
CCCCCCCCCCCCCCCCCGAAAAAGGGATTGTACGGATCCACGACAAAGAAATGAAAGCACTGCTTGCTAGAGAGCGCAATACACGCATATTTATCTGCCGCCTGCATGCCCTAGGTCTTGCACGGGATCGTGTTGACCGCCGTCATCGTGTTCATGTCCTTGAGCAGGTCCTGGACGTCCAGGTTAGACGCGCGCCACGTGTCGTCGAGAAGACCGCCCTCGGTCGAGTTGCTTGAGTTGGGCTGCGGGTACGGCCAGTACGTGTCCGGGTTGAGGTTGTACCAGAAGCCGCCAGCAAGTCGGTTGGTCGTGGCCTCCATTTGCTCGATGACGTACTTCATGATGCGCGTACTGGTCAGATCGGCCGTGCCGTCCTGGTCGTTCACGAGACCACCGAAAGACGAGAGCACGACAGCAGCGCCTGTGTCGAACGTGGTGTTCCACATGTAGTTCATGTGCAGCTGAACGTTGGCCTTGAGCGTCGCGTCGTCCAGCTCCACGTAGTCGTCCAGCATGTCACCGTCGGCCGTACCGCTGGCAAAGAAGAACTCGTACGGCAGATACGAGCTCGAGTAGTATTTTGGCGCGTACACAAGCTTGTTAGCCGTATCGAGGTTGATGGGTGCCGTGGCCACGCCCGTGAGATCTGAGCCGGCATAGAACTTGTACTTGATCGAGCGATCGCCCGTGAACGTGTCCTTGTGCGAGCTGCCCTGCACGCCCTGCACGAACGAGAGCCACTTGGGGCAGGCCGTGTTCACGGCGTTGCCGAGCGTCGTCGCAGCAACTGCCCAATCTGTGTCCGAGCTGTCGCCCCACGTGGCGTCCGTGCCGAGCGAGTCCTTGAGATCAATGCCGATGACGTTGAAGTGCTTGCTGTCGCAGAGCGCCTCACCCAGACTGGTGATAGCCGTCTCAATATCAGCAATGTGGATGGACGTGCCGTACCAGAGTCCGGTCTCCTCCGTGAGGTACGACAGCACGTGGAAGTCCAGCACCACACCGATGTTGAACTTGCCCAGGCCCTGCACGATCAGCCCCAGCAGATCAATGTAGCGCGAGACGGAGGCCAGCGCGCGCTGCGAGTTGGTGTTGATCAGGTTCTGGTCAATGTCAATGTTGCGCATAACCGAATCGATGGACAGCGCGATGCGCACGACGTTGAAGTTCTGCTTGGACAGGTACTGGCCGACGCGGTACTATATAACAGCAAAAACGATGGTCAATACTGCAGCTAATGCTAGCTAGACATCTGCGGACAGCTATGTGCAGACTGTACCAGCGTGGAGCCGTCGAGCGTGTTGTCCCAGAGACCCTTGGGCACGCCGTACTTGTCCTGCATGCCGAGCCAGTTCACGCCCTTGATGTCGATCTGCACTTCCGTGCCATCCGTGAACTTGGCGTAGATGTTGTTGTTCTTGCTGATGTAGTTTGGCTGCTCGCACTCTTCACGTTCATACGACAGTCAGTATCGCATGGCGACGACAGCCCTCATGTAGGGACAAGCGAACGCACTCAGATCAGTGTAGCTGGACGGGTTGGTGACCGTAATATCGGCCTCGGAGCCTTCGGACGTGCCGTCGTCAATGTACGTGCCCGAGCCGTAGCGGGCCGCCACGGCCTCCGAGTCCGTGTTGGACGTCTTGACGTTGGAGTGCAGCTGCAGACCGTAGTAGGTCAGGCCAGCGATGGAACCCGCGGCCACCAGCAGCAGCGCCAGCGCACCTGGCCATGTCTATCCCAAACGAAACCACCCAGTCCTGTCAGCGTCTCTCTATGCATTTTTCTATGCGCTGCCTGCTTCTCTCGAACGTACCGACCGACGACCGCGGTAGCGCGCCTTCTTGCCGGCGAAGGTGGTGTCGACCTCGGCCGTGGCGATGATGCGCTCGACCTCCGAGTTGCGCACGCCGGACGTCGAGGGGCGACTCATGCTTCTGTCTCTTGATGGAATTCCCAAGTGCCGCACTCAGCTGGGGGACCAGGCGGGGGTTGCTTTGGCCTTCTGCGGAAACCGGTTGCGACGAAGAGAGGGGAGAGAAGCGATAAAACCTCGTATCATGCACCCACGCCTCCGTAAAAACCTCAGCGCACCCACACTGAATCTTTTCCGACATTGGCCGGGGAAATTTTGGTGGACTGAAAGGTAGCGTTTTACTAATTGATTTAGTGATGACTGGATTTGAGTATGGTCATCATCACTTTGAATAGCTCTAAAAGATGTAAAAAGAGGTTGGGGTAGCTAATTAAACGGGCTGTATAGTATAGGGTGTGCTAAAATGTAGGTAACATCGAAACCGCTGACAGAGAAAGGGGCAGGGGTAGGGTGGTACGCACCCCCCACCCTATTTTTTCCAGATGAGCGAGTGAATTTTTCAGGTTGGGCGCGTTGGGTACAGTCGGTGGAAGGAAGCCCCGAGTGTACCCATGCAGTCTTTGGTATCGAGTTCAGGATCACTGGTTCACGACCGATTCAGTATCAGTGGGTGCTGTACCTATAAACGGACAGCAGTCCACGCAAGCACGGCTCTGCTTCAGAAGCGGAGAATCCACTGATACACAACAAATCAGTGGACTGATTTGGGTTGAGCACTTCTGGCTTGGGATCACCACGAAAAGCAGCATCTTTGGTTGTGCTGGCCTCAGTTTTTAAATTCATTCATGCTGTCCCCACAATGGTAATTGGTGAAGGAACCCACGCCAGCCACGACTGGCAATGGGACAGTCTCGCACGTGATGCGTGCTGATCACATCCTGAAGCAATGGCGGTTGGTTACAAACGCCATTTCCAGGATCTTCACGAGCTCTGCGCGCGTTCTGCGATGCCGCAGAAAAATGATGCGAGCTTGTACTTGGGTGGGTGACGGTGCTTCATGCCTCGTCTGAATCTGATTAGGCAACACGTTATGGTTCGTAACTCAGAGAACGGGCGGAGCCGCCTGTATGTCGGTGGTACCCGTACATACAGGCGCATCCGCTCGCCTGAGTTCTCGTTTTCTCCCGCATGAAAGCGCGGCCAATGGAGGAAGGAAGGCGCCTACACCACTCACTTCACTCGCTCTCTGTTGACTCTAATATACATAAATCTCTCCTCCTTCTCTTCCTAGCTAATCTCTCCATGCGCTTCGATTGCGCCTTCGCTGGCTGGCAGGATCTCTTCAGCTGCTGGAGACGCCGTCGGGCTGCTGGAAGGGCTGGAAGATGATCAACAGCAGAAGCGCAACGGCAAGCAGCAGGATCATGCCCACCAGCATCTGCACGCACCGCCGCATGCTGTCCGACTCGACGCTGCCCAGGTCGCTGGTGGTCGTGACCGTCACGACTCGGTGGTCGCCCAGCTCCACGTCCACCGAGTCCGTATCCGAGCAGCTGCGCAATAACCGCATACACCAGGATTCGTCACTGTAGTCCCTCGCACCATATCGCTTGCTTCCTTTGCGCTGCGAGACCACGCGCACGGGAGACCGACGCGCCTCGGGGCTGCGGAACCACGGCAGCGGGTGCACTTCTTCGCGCTCCTCAAAGGTCTTTTGCTGCAGCTGATTGTGCGACCGGCGCGAGTAGTGCTGCTGCAGCGGCTGGGGCGGGTGCTTGATGACCAGCGGGGTCAGCTCGGTGCTCTGGCGCTTGAACGCCGCCATCTTGACGCCTGTCACGACCGCTTCCTCGTCGGCCGGCTGCGGGCCGCGGTGCGCGTCCGGCGACTCCATGACGGGCCCGTGCTCCGCCGTCATGAGGGCTCCGCGTCGCTTCTCTTCTGGGCGGTTGGCGCGTTTCCCTTGTCTGTGGGGTTTTTCTCCGCGGGAGTTTTCTCATTCGACCGTGGGACCAGACGGGGTGGAAATTTTCCCTCTCCTTCACTGGCCCAAAAGCCCAAAATCGACTGGCAACAGTTCAGTGCCGAAAGATTCGCATTCACCCGGATGAAGGGTAAATGGGTTCTGCCTGGATGATTGGGTGAATGACCGACTGGGGATTTCGTACTTTATCGGGATGCACTGGTTGCGAGCAGATCCGCAGCGAGGGGGAAAAGCAAGAAGACACGATGGCCGAGGCGATGGTCGTGACGACGGAGGACGTGCCGCCCAACCACACGATTTATTTAAAGAACCTCAATGACAAGATCAAGATGGACCGCATGAAGGCCTCGCTCTACTCGAGCTTCTCGCAGCACGGCAAGATCCTGGAGATCGTCATGGGCAAGGCGCGCAAGCTGCGCGGCCAGGCCTGGATCACGTTCGACGACATCGCCAGCGCCTCAAATGCGCTGCGCGCCATGAACGGCTTCATCCTGTTTGAGAAGCCCATTGTGATCCAGTTCGGCAAGGACAAGGCTGACGTGATTGCACGACGAGAAGGCACGTTCCAGCCCCGCGAAAAGCGCAAGCGGGAGCCCAAGCCCGGTGATAGTACTCAGCAGACCACGGCGACCAAGAAGTCGGCTACGGAGAACGGCAAGGGATCGATCCCGATGCACGCGCCACCTCCGCCGCCTGCTCAAAATCTGCCCAACAAGATCCTGTTTCTACAAGAGCTGCCCGAGTCCTGCAACGACGAGATGCTCAGCGTGCTATTCAAGCAGTACCATGGCTTCAAGGTACGTTGGTGGTGATGGTGTCTCTATCTATTCGTGATGGTGAATGATGACTCAGCCTCTTTTGTATGTGTTGTGGCTCAATAGGAAGTGCGCATGGTGCCTGGCAAGAAGCGCCTGGCATTTGTGGAGTTCGGCGACGAAGCGCAGGCCTCGATCGCGCTGCAGGGCCTCTACGGCTTCAAGCTCACGCCCACGGACGTGCTCAAGGTTTCGTTCGCCAAGAAGTAAACTAGCGCCAGGCCTTCGAATCGGGATACACCTGCGTCCGTGCGACGACGGCGTGAGCTACAGAAGAACGATGCAAATATACTAAGAAACAAAACAGCACCACCATTATATCAGCCAGTTTTGGTTCACAAAGAGCTCCAGTGGATTTAGAGCACCGGCATCTCTGCCAGCGCGGCCCCAAATCAGCTCTTGAGAAAAGCACCCATTCCTTCTCCGCCCCACAAGCAAATGCGTGGAAACTGCTCGCGGTCCATTTTCAGATACACCGGATCTGATTAAAACAGGCCCGGCCAGATCAGATGAAGGCTCCTCAGCCACAATTCCGTATCCAAGTGTTTAAAACACCTGCCGCCCGATCCTGCGTTCCCGTGGTGGAGTGCGCGCATCCGCATTCCCGCTTTCTCTCCGTGCGGGGTTTCCCTTTGTCGCCTCTCCCTTTCCCTCCCCATGTCGACCGCCGCGCCGCTGGATGCGCGCGCTCTGGCGCTGGCCGAGAACACGCCCGAGATGCTGGCCGAGCACAAGCGCGTGACCAACGGCAAGGTGCGCACGCGCTTCCCGCCCGAGCCCAATGGCTACCTGCACATCGGCCACGCCAAGTCCATGCACATGAACTTCTTCGAGGCCTTTGAGAAACTGCAGGTGCCCGTGGAAGCCCGTGAGACGTACTTTCGCTACGACGACACCAACCCGGAGGCCGAAAGCAATGAGTACATCGATGCGATCGCTGACAACATCCGCTGGCTTGGGTACAAGCCTGCCAAGGTTACCTACAGCAGTAAGTACTTTCAGCAGCTGTACGAGCTGGCGATCAAGCTGATCAAGAAGGGCCGCGCCTACGTGTGCCACCAGGGCAAGCCTGAGATCGAAGCCTCGCGCCTTGTGCTGCAGCAGTTCCACTCGACTCCTGGCGCCAAGGACGAGAAGGATGTCCCTGCTTCCGGCCAGTCGCCGTACCGATCGCGCTCGGTGGAAGAGAACTTGATCGAGTTTGAGAAGATGCGTCTTGGACTGTACGCTGAAGGTGAAGCCTGCCTGCGCATGAAGATGGATCTGGCTAGCCCGAATCCCAACATGTGGGACCACGTGGCCTACCGCATCAAGTACGTGCCTCACCCGCACATTGGCGACAAGTGGTGCATCTACCCGACCTACGACTACACGCACTGCATCGTGGATGCGCTGGAGCACATCGACTACTCCATTTGCACGCTCGAGTTCGAGACGCGTCGCGAGTCGTACTACTGGCTGCTGCACGAGCTGGATCTGTACAAGCCCAAGGTGTATGAGTTCGCTCGTCTGTCCATGACGTACACCGTCCTTTCTAAGCGAAAGTTGCTCAAGCTGGTCATGTCCAAGACTGTGCGTGGCTGGGATGATCCTCGCATGGGCACGCTCAACGGCCTCAAGCGTCGTGGCTTCACCCCCGAGATCATCAAGCAGTTCTGCAAGGAGATCGGTGTCACCCGCGTGCAGTCGACCATCCAGATTGAGCGCCTGTTTGCTGTGGCACGCAACATTCTGGGTGATTCCTCCAAGCGCGTGATGACTGTGCTGGACCCCGTTGAGGTCGTGCTGGAGAACTTCGATGAGGTTCCTGACAAGGCTATGCTCGTCAACAAGGTGGCTGACTACCCGCAGGATGCGGAGCGCGACGGCGGTGCTTCTCACAATGTCACACTGACCAAGAGTATTTACTTGGACCGCAGCGACGTGCGAGCTGTGGACTCGTCGGACTTCTACGGTCTGGCGCCCAACAAGCAGATCCGCTTGAAGTACGCGTACAACTTCACGTGCACGCGTGTGGAGACGCAGGAAAACCGTGTGACCAAGGTGTTCGGTGTCGTCGACTGGAGCAATGCCGTCAAGCCCAAGGGTATTATCACGTGGGTGCCCAAGAGCAGTCCGCAGATCGAGGTGCGTGTGTACTCCCATTTGTTCAAGCTGCCGGAGCTTCCGAGCGGCGTCGTGGACTGGGAGTCGCTAGTGGACGCGCAGAACTCGGAAGTGGTCTACAAGAACGCGCTGGTGGATCCCGAGTCGTACGCCAAGAGTCTCTCCATTGGTGGTCCGATTGTGCAGTTTGAGCGCATGGGTTACTTCGTCTCGGACAAGGATTCGACGGCCAAGCGCCAGGTATGGAACCAGATCGTGGCACTGCGTGAGTCGTCGGCTGTGACCAACGAAGATGGTAAGCCGGCGGCGTCGGACGCCAACAGCAGCCGCAAGGATGCTCAGATGCAGCAGCTTGCTCTGAAGCTCGAGAAGATGAAGATCTCCCCGCAGGAAATGTTCAAGCGCCAGCTGGAGCTGTACTCGCAGTTCGATAGTGAAGGTCTGCCGACCCACGATGCCAGTGGCGCTCCGCTCACCAAGAGCCAGCAGAAGAAGCTGAAGAAGGAGCAGGACAAGCAGAAGAAGCTGCATGAGTCCTACCTGGCCCAGCAATCGAGTGCGTAAACCAGTGAAATCACTGTACCGGTAGAACGAGTTGCCTAAAGAGTGAACAAAATCTTCCATGTCTTCCACCCAAACGCTACCTTTATGTCAGCGTTCAAGTTGGAACAGTAGTGACCAGAAAATGCATGAACAAATCAGTAAAGGAGAGAAAAAGAAAGGTGTGGTTAGCAGTTATACGCTGCTCCGTCGACTACGAACGTTTCTTTTGCCTCCCGGCGGCAGAACCTCGACGTGCTCCGCTGCCTTTCTTGTCCGCACCACCGTCTGCGGGCAGAAACGAAGACGTGATGCTACCGAACGCACCTGGAGCGGCTGGTGCCGGAGCTCCAAATGACAGGCTAGGTGCCGCTGTAGATGTGGCTGAAGCCGCTCCAAAGGCGGAGGTGCTGGAGAATCCGGTGGTGCCGGTGGCTGGTGCTGTGGTCGCTGGGGCGAACGAGACTGTCTTGGTAGCAGCGGGCGTAGAACCGAAGCCAAAGGCCGAGGAAGTAGTCGTGGTCGTGGCAGGTGCGGCACCTCCGAACAGACTGGTGGTACCCGACGATGGCGTGGTGCCAAAACTGAAACCGGACGATGGCGCAGCTGCCGGTGCCGCGGCCGGCGCAACCGCAGTGGTGGGGACGATGGTGGGCGAAACACTCGTTCGGAATCGAATATTGTCGATCGTGTGGTTCTTCTCCGCCATGGCGTTCTTCTTGCGCTTCTCGAACGGGTTCTGGAAGGTCGCGGCATTCGGATCGCCGTGCTTCTGCATGTCCTGACGCATCTTGTTCAGGAACAGCGCGCGCATCTCATCGGCACGAGCGTGGACGTCAGCCACATGCGCAGCCAACTGCATCAGCGACGTGTTCTGAGCCACAAGAATGTGCTGCAGGCGGGCCACGTCGTTCGCATTAGCAGCAGGTTTGTCGTGACGTCGGTCGTAGAGCGGCTTGAAGTTGGCCTCAACGTCCTCGATCTGGTTCTTGATGCTGGCCATGGTTTGTTCATAGTGGTCCAGCAGATCCCAGTAGTACGGCGACGGCATCTCCACGCGTCGCATGATATGGTGGTACACGTGTGAGGCCGACTGTCCATCGAGACTGCGCAGGTTGAGCGTGGCAGTGTCGACCTGGCGGATCAATTGACGCACATCCTTGCGCACGTGCTGCACGGCCGCGTCCTGCTTGTTCTGCAGATTGCGACGCGCTAGTACGTCCTGCTCCAGCTGACGCATGGCGGCCTCCAGTTCATCGCGCTTGCGAGGCGACACGGTCTTGAGAAAGGCATCCGACTGGTCTTCTTCCTTGAGGAACGCGTGGAAGTCCACAATGTTCTTCTTGATATCGGCCGGCAGCGTCTCAAAGGCCGTTTCGAGCGTGATGGCTGGAGTTGTGGGCGTATTGGCCAGTGCAAACATGCTGGTGCCGGCGGCCGGGGCGGCACCAAAGCCGGCGGACGCAGTCGCTCCAAAGCCAAAGCCAGTCGACGGCGTAGTCGTAGCGGATCCAAACAGGCTCGGCGTCGTGGCCGTAGACGTCGTGGCGTTGCCAAAGCCAAAGCCGCCGGACGAGGCGGTGGACGTCGCCGGAGTGGAGCCAAAGCTGAAGCCGGAGGAAGAGGTCGCGGCCGCCGGAGCCCCAAAGCCAAAGCCCGTGGACGCTGGAGCCGTGGAGGTCGCAGTCGCGGGCGTAGATCCAAAGCTGAATCCCGAGGACGAAGTGGCCGGTGCGCTACCAAAGCCACCAAAGCCCGAGGCCGCAGGCGCCGTGGACGTCGCAGCAGCCGGCGTCGCGCCAAAGGAGAACGAAGACGAGCCTGTGGATGTGGAAATGGCTGCGGGCGCCTTGCTGCCGAAGCTGAAGCCTCCAGTCGCTGCTGGTGCTGCGGGCGTCGTGCCAAAGGAGAAGCCTGCGGAGGATAAAACGCCCAGGAAATCAGTCAATAGATGCCCCCAGAACGCGATAAACGAGCCACAACGAGCGCAGACGCAGCTGCATGCTAATAACAGCGTGATATTTCGCACCTGTGGACGCCGGCGCCGCGGCCGTGCCGCCAAAGTTGAACGCCATTCGTCTGGAGCTTGAGCTGTGACCTGGCGGCAGTTAAAAGGGTGGGTTGGCTGGCTTGGCCCCCACCCTCTGAAAGCGACTACCCCTGCGAAAGACGATAACAACTACTGCAATAGACCGTCCTGTATTCGGAACTGAACCAGTCTGTTCAACAACGGCCGCCATGGCCATTGGCGTGAAGTCATCATGACGCATGAAGGGGATGCGGAGGTGTCCAGCTCTCAGCAGACGCTGACGCAACAGGAGCGCGTGGGCGAGAGCGCAGATCACAGTGTCAAGCAGACGGACAACGGCTGGAAGCAGCTGGATGTGACGTTCTGCGCTGATGGCGACGCCATGCTGGTAGGTCTTGTGGCAATACATCCGGGGCGTATCCATTGACCACTGACCAATGGCTTGACTCTATGGCTGTGTGCATTCATCAGCTGGGCAAGTCGGACATGTCGGCCGCCTGGAAGCTCTTCCTTTTCGGTAATGGCTCGCCCACGCACCACTTGGGTCTTCTCTCTGGCTCGCTCACGGAGGTGGACGTCATCGGACTGCACCCGATCGCCGACTCGGATTCGGACAACGCACCCGTCGAGCTCTCGGAGATCGCGACGCCGCGCTGCCGGCGCCAGGTCTGGCTACGCAACGAGCGCGGCGAGCGACTGGGCTACGCGGCCTCGTGGCTGCACGCTGCCGACGTGGGCACGGTGTTCAAGAACCAGAAGATCCCGATCGGCAAGAACATCTTACTGAACAAGACCGAGCTGTTCCGCGATATGAAGCGCGTGTTCTGCGGCACGTCGCCCGAGTTCGAGCGCGCGTTCGGCCACCCTGGCCCGTTCTGGGGCCGTTCGTATCTGTTCTGGAACGGCGGCCGCGCGGTCACGCTCATCTACGAGGTCTTCTCGCCTGCGCTGGAGACGTACATGGGGCCCGTGCTGCTGACGCAAGACGACCGAGAGCAAGCCGCATAGAATAGAGACTAAAAGCAAGAGCTCTTGGTATTCTGCT
Source organism: Elongisporangium undulatum (assembly GCA_023334555.1). Taxonomy (NCBI): domain Eukaryota; phylum Oomycota; class Peronosporomycetes; order Pythiales; family Pythiaceae; genus Elongisporangium; species Elongisporangium undulatum. Next base: position 5,342 of record JAADVF010000679.1, on the reverse strand, counting down.
GCTATTGTGTTTCTGTATAAGGGAGGCCGAGTGGGGAGACTTGGACGTCTAGGGTCTACTCGCCTACAGCGACATGCGCCATCGCCCCTTGAGGAAGCGGCGCGTAAGCAGCTTGCGGCCCGAGATGGACACGCGGCGCGTGCGGAAGCCGTGCTTGCGCTTGCGACGCAACACGCTGGGCTGGTACGTGCGCTTGATGGCCTGCAGGGGCTCTAATAGACATCGTAACCACAGCCTGGATCAGCCTTCAATCGCAGACTCGAGGGTAAAGCAATAGGGACGCACCGTTGACGTTGTCGGTGGGGCATTCGATGCCGTTGATGTGCGACGAGATCTCCGGCAGCTCGTGATGGATCTGGAGACCGTTCACGCCGAACGTGGTCTCGAATACCAGCTCACTCTTGACCAGAGGGTCTGCAACGTCACAAGCACAAGGGTCAGCGCCTCATAGGCCGCAGATCCGTCGCATGGCGGCCGATTGACTGAACGACGTACCAACCACAGACACGACCGAGGGCATGATGGGCGCCATGTTCAGCTGCATGAACACCGGCAGCTGCGAGGCCGAGGCCATGGAGGTCGTGGTCAGGGACGAGAACGCACGCGCGGGGCGCGCCGTCCGCAGCGCATTTCGCAGGGCCAGCATTGTCTATCAAGTCTTCACCGGAGCGCCAATAAAACTTGCTTGCAATTCAAATACGACCCAAAAGCAGAGGGCGTGAACGATTCAATGAATTGATCGTCCTCACATCGTATCAAATTCATTTGTGTGTACCACATATGATTATGTGTACCACATCACTATTCTTGGGGCAACTGGCGTGTACCAGTGTGGATGGTACAACGTGAGCAACATGCAGCATGCATGAGCTCCTATTAATATCCTGTATATGCATGATACAGATTGGTTGGAGAACTTAGATCATTGGCGCAGCTGGAAAGGCCATTGAGACAGCAGCTGCAGTTTGCGGTCTTTAGCCACGCGAGCAGTAAAGATGGAAGCCTGAAGAGCGCCTGACCCTCTCTCCGGCTTTGTGTGGATTGTAATCGACTGGGAGAGGGAAGAGTTGGATCCGAGCCGCTCATCTCCCAATGGGACACCACCGCCGCCTCCATCTCCATTACGCGGTCAGGCTTGGGGCCTGCGCAAACAAACGGAACACTGCAAGGGATAACTCTCTGTATATGGGGAATCGATACACTGCGGCTCTTTTGCTATTATTGTCTTGGGCCTAATAAATACTTCGCCATGGCTGGCTACACACTCTACGCCTCACAGCTATGGTACATGAGAGGGATCTAGAAGAGGCACTCGAGCAGGTCGCGCAGGTCCTCCTCCGAGATCACGGCGTCGTGGTTCACGCGGCTGGCATCAAACGACACCAGGAAGCCCGAGGGAGGCGGGGTCATGAACATCAGACTGCTGTTGGGCTCGACCATGGGGAACTCCTCGCAGGGCGAGTTCACCTGCGGCGGCATCGACGGCGAGTTGAGCAGCGACTTGAACGAGTAGTTGCTGTGGTTGTGCGGGGATCCGGCCGTGGACGACGGCGAGGACGACGAGGACGAGGCCGTGGATGAGGCCGGCGAGTGCGGCTGCTGCAGGTAGTACTTCTGGTCGCGTGCGATCTTGTGCTGGGTCTTCATGTGGCGCGTGAGGTTGCCGGCCGTGCTGAAGGTTTTGCCGCAGCCGACCATATCGCAGCTGTGCACGGCGCTGCCGAGATGAACCTTCTGGTGGCGCTCCAGCATCTCGGTGCTCGTGAAAATGCGCATACAGCCGGCCACGGGGCATTCCAGCTTGTGCAGCGTGTGCAGACGCTTGTGGCGCGCCAGGTTGCCGGACGTGCTGAAGCGCTTGCCGCAGGACTTGACGGGGCACTGGTGCGGCTGCTCGCCCGTGTGGGTCTTCATGTGCTCGTGGAGCGTGAACTTGCGGTGGAATCGGCCGCCGCAGTGCGGCACCGGGCAGTGGAACGACCGCTCCTGCTGCTGCTGGTGGCTGCGCTTGGCAGCGGAGATCGTCGTCATAGAAGCAGCAGTGACAGTGGTGGAAGACATGGCGACTCGAGCGGAATTTCAATTGTGGGGCCGCTGGAGAGCCGACGACAATGGCTTGCGCCTGGTGTCTGCTGGCCCATCCCCCTTCCCCGGCGGCCGGAGCCTTGCAGGTCAGACCGGACGCAGTGACACCAGGTGGCGCGTTCACTCTCGCAGGTGATGACCTGAGGACTCTTTAACAAAGAAGGACTCGCAGCCACAAGTTTGCCTGGATATTAGATTACACACCAATAAACCTCATTCCATCAGCTGTTATTTGGTTTGCTGACCAATCTAGAATCAATTATGCAGGGAGACGACTCTGACGAGTCGCGCCATCTGGTGGGCTGCAATTCGCGCAATGTTGATACGTGATGGGGCAAGAGACGGACCAAAAGCCGAACCACGAGCCGCACACAGGCGGCTCTCTGTTTCTGCAATGAGAATGGTGAGCTTATCCCAACACACATGTTTACATGCTGCCCAGGGGGAATTGTTGAGGTAATTTTAACCTAACTCTGCCACAGCCACAACCAGAAATTTCCGAGGCAGGTTTCTTCTTCCTTTAGGTGTGCGCGAAGCGTTAGTATCGCATAGATACCAACACACACACAACACACATACTCGCCCAGGCGCAGAGGTGCATTCTCTGTTGTGTCTTAACAATAGGTGTACAGCTCTCCAGTATGTCTCAAAATAATGGGAATCATCCTCCTGGGCTCACTTCTTAAAAGGACCGTAATAAAGGGATGATCTGGCGTGTAGCCACCTTTTTCGAGCCGTGCAGTTGAAGAATGGATGTTTGAAGACATCCAGAATCTGGTTATTGGGCATTTCGCATTTCTGTCACACGCGCCACAAACGAAGCCGTGAGCAATACCGTCACGCATCAAAATCCAACTTTGGCAATGAGCCAGTGATTCTACTATACAGTTAAACTGCTATGCAGTCTCCTTCAGCCTGCAATGAATAGTTGAAGCTCAAATGGGTCCTTTTGCACTTCGTAGCTATCTGTTTGCCCACCGCATGGCCCCTGGATCATATGCCCATATGCCTGTATTACACCAGCGCTCGTGTCTTCTTTGCAGGGAGCAATCAAAGGTATAACCAATCAGTGCTGGGTACGCAGATGGAAACCACCTGCAGCTCGCATTGACTGGGGCCGTATGACACTCGCCGCACACGCGTATCTGTAACCCATTACCAGACACATTACAGTCACGAGCAGGAATATTTCCAAACACAGGGGAATGCTTGGGACACGTCCGGGTTATGTGAGCTCAACAGCACACAATCACCAAAGATGACCTCGCGTACCTGATTTTTTATAAGTGCGACGCTGGCAACTCTGTATGTAAAACGTATTAACGCACTGGATGTACACAGTATCCATTCGCCAAAAGAGTAAAAGCCTCCGTATCTTTTAGGTCAAACTGTCGGTTCTCGTTTTGTGAGGAAAGAATAACCAAAACTGGGCCAATTGCAAGCAAATTGCGCTGCGGGCCAAGCGCAGGCGGTTTCGTATTGTCTCTGCAGGGCGAAGGAGACAAGGATGTTTGCAGGTGACAAAGCCAGGCTTGTGTGACGGCGGTTTTTTATTTGCTGTCCGTACTGTACGGTGTACCGGAGCGCATCTCCACTCGCGCGGGCCTGAAGCAGCTCCATTCATGGTGAAGCAGCGAGCGTGGGAGTCCGGCTGCCGCCGCCTCGAGCAAAGTTCCATCTCCCTCCCTCCAACTCTCTGCCCGACAACAAGATGTTCGTAGAGTCAGCCTTTGAATCCAGTCAGGTGGCTCCCTTCTCCCTGCTCCTCCTGCGTTCGATACGACCACCTGAGCGCACGACCCCACACGTCGTTTCTTTAGAGCCGCAGCATAGCACGGCAGGATATTATCCACTGCTGTCGCAAGCTCGTGCTCAGCAGAGAGAGCTTACCGCTTTGCCATTTGTCAAGGGCAGAGGACTCTTGTATTTAGAGAGAGTGACGAGTGTGCGCGCGTCACGCGGGGCGAGACCGGGCTCAGAGATTCAAGCCATTTGGCTCGTTGCCGACGAGACTCATCAAGTGGTAAACACGAGAGCCGGATGGTCGCGGCCCTTTCTATGAACCAAAGCTTCTGACCGAGTCGTGATTGCTTCGGGGGGAGGAGCTTCTGGGACAGACCCGTACGCTCCCAGGGTCCGTCCTCGAACGGAGACCCACGGTACTACTGTACTGCTCGGCCCCTACGGTATCCGCTCGAGAGCTCAGGTCGCGTGGATCGGGAGGCACATGAGGCTGCTGGTGGTCTGTCGGACTGCGCGATCCACAACAACGGTTCCCACCATTGCGTCAGTGGGATTATTAATAACTGTACATGCAGAAAGAGCCGCCACTGGACAGCACAACGACCATCACATCAATTGGCTCGCGCATGTTGGTTAACGCTATGGAGAGAGAAAACACGGTCAATGGTCATGCGTTAAACTATGCTATACTATCCAATGCGGCTCACTCGCTAGACGCATGAGGCTGTCATTGTGGTCTGAAAAAAAACACGTTGTGGTGCAAGCCACTGGTGAAACCGTGCTTCTTCCAGCTCAGTGACTCGCCCACGACGGCAGGACACTGTTGTCTGGTGCTGCGCCAGCTCTGTGTATCGTTTGTCATCTCGCTCTCAGTGCCACTTCAACGATTGAATAACCCAGCCCGTGCTTGAGTGGGTTATCTGCACAGTATGCGAAACCTATTGAACGATCCCGCAACAGCCTGCTGTAGCTGCGGACCCCTTCAGCCCCAGCTTCAACAGATTTGCTGCTCCAGTGGTCAATCCGACGCCAGCTTACTCTTTGGTCAAGCTCAGCACCCTTTGGACTGGTAATTCAGCGTGTCGGCATTGCGTCGCTGAACCGTGAGTTTACCACACGACAAAGTGCGCTTGAAGCGACCATTAAGTGCGGGTTGTACTGTGCAGAAGTAAAGCTCACAACAGAGAGAAGGAGGGTAAACCATCCAATCCAACTGGCTAACTACACTACCCCCTTACCTGATTAAGTAAATAGCTTACTTAAAAGGGAGGCAATAAATACGAGTGTACCAAGAGGCTAAGTTCGGTGCGAACCAACACAGCTACCGTAGTTATGTCTATTAAGTACGGTGAATTAAAGGGTAATACTGTGGTTAAGTCTAACATTTAGGTAATTATCTAAAATCTACTCCCTCCGTCCCAAAATACTGTTCCTATTCTGCATGTTCAATGTCCCAAAAAACTAGTCCTATTTTATGATTGGTGGAATTCAGTATGAAAAAGATTTCATTGGAT
>JAADVF010000678.1:0-15685 GCA_023334555.1 Elongisporangium undulatum | reverse complement strand
ATGGGGCTCAAGTCCTACCGCTTCTCCATCGCCTGGCCGCGCATCCTGCCGGCCGGCACGGGCCAAGTGAACGAGGAGGGCGTGGCGTTCTACAACAACCTGATCGACGAGCTGCTTTCCAACGGCATCGAGCCGTTGGCCACGCTGTACCACTGGGACCTGCCGCTCGCGCTCCAGATCGAGTACGACGGCTGGCACGGAGGCAAGCCCACGATCGACGCGTTCGCTGAGTACGCGCGCATCTGCTTCGACCGCTTCGGTGACCGCGTGAAGACCTGGCTCACGCTCAACGAGCCGTGGATCATCACGTTCCTGGGCTACTACCTGGGTGTGCACGCGCCTGGCCGCACGCTGAACAAGCACGTTGAGCCGTACGTCGTGGGCCACAACCTCATGCTGGCCCACGCCAAGGTCGTGGACATCTACCGTCGCGAGTTCAAGCAGGCGCAGCAGGGCAAGATCGGCATCACGTTCAACTGCGACTGGCGCGAGCCCAAGCCCAGCGAGGACCCAGTGGAGCAGAAGCAGAACGCCGAGGCTGCACAGCGCGCGCTCGAGTTCTGTCTCGGCTGGTTTGCGGACCCGATCTACCTGGGCGACTACCCGCAGGTTATGAAGGACCGCGTGGGCGACCGCCTGCCCAAGTTCACGGACGAGGAGAAGGCGCTGCTCAAGAACAGCTCGGACTTCATCGGTCTGAACCACTACGGCTCCATGTACGCCTCGCCCAGCAAGGAGTGGCTCGAGGGCACACCTCCTCCCACGGACAACACGGGGGGCTTCTTCCCGGATCAGGGCGTGGACCTCGTGGCCGACGACGCGTGGAAGAAGACGGATTTGGGCTGGAGCGTCTGCTCCTGGGGCTTCAAGAAGCTGCTGCTCTGGATTCAGAAGCGCTACAGTCCCGAGGGCGGGATCTACGTGACCGAGAACGGCTGCGCCTGGGCCGGCAATAACAAGGAGGAGGCCATCGACGACGAGTTCCGTCGCGACTTCTACCAGTCGTACATCACGGGTATGCACGAGGCCATGGCCGAGGGCGCCGACGTGCGCGGCTACTTTGCCTGGTCGTTCATCGACAACTACGAGTGGTCGGCCGGCTACAGCAAGCGCTTTGGCCTGCACTGGGTGGACTACAAGACCTTCGAGCGCGTGCCCAAGAAGTCGGCACTCTGGTACGGCGAGGCCATCCGCGCCAACGGCTTTGACGCCTAAGATCTCGTAGAGCGATTGGATTATGCAAGTGAATGTTAGCGTTAGATTCTTCTTCTCAAAGAGTTTGATTGCCAGTGTCTACAGCAAATGGATAGATGCTGACCGAACCCCACGAGCCCGCAGGCAGTGTTGTCGCTCGCGCGCTTGAGCCGGATGTGGCCTTTGTCGCCCCATGCGGTGCCCCACTGGTTGCGCAGGCGGAACGATTGGGTGTCGAACCCGCTAGCACGGCATGGTTCCTGTGGGCGGCAATGCCAGTAGCATCACAGGACGCCACCACGCCGCCGGTGTAGTGCTTCCAAACGGCATTGTTACCGGCTACTCCCACAGCCACGGGCTGTTTGATAAACGCAGCCACCAGTCCGTTCTCACTGGAATAGCTCCGGATGATTGCATGCGTGGTGATGTTGACCATTGACTTGGCCACAGCCTTGCACTGACCAGGCTTTCCTGTCGGCCCAGAGATGAAACGGGTAGTCGGCCTCCCTGCTGATTCCGCCCTTGGTTCGGATGTATCCAGCGCGTCAGACGGCCTACCGTGGCTGCAACCGTAGGTCTTGAGGCTGCAGTCGATCACTTGCTTCTGCGAAGAGCTCCAGACGGCCAGTCATTAAGCAGCATGCGCTCTCGAGAGCCCCAACGGCAGCGAAGGCATAGCAGGCTCCCACAGTGCAACTGCACCGTTATTGACGCGAACAGGGCAAGGAGATCGACCAGTCCACAGCCGTGGGTAGATCTGCTATTAACGATCACTCCTGAGTCTCGCTGTGGGGCTTGAGTCCATTGCACTGCTAGCCTCCGGCTCTATCATTGAGCTACCGACGAGGAAGGCGCGGAACTCGGCGTCGCGTCATGAGCGTGAACGGAGAATCCGTCAATAAAATTGAGTCTGGGTCTTCTGCGCTTCGGCAATGCTGAGCTTGGCCAGGCACAAGCGTCACACGTGCGCTTCGCCAGGTGCATTCAATGCGATTTCCGTCGGCTCACTATAAAACCCGTTCTCGAGAGCAAACTGGCCAGCCTCAGAGCGTTTCCAGGCTGTCAGTTCTTGCTCAAGCGTCGATCGCTCTTGTAGAAATCGCTTCTGATGGTGCAAATGGATTTCCACGAATGCTCTAGCGGTGGCAGTGAAAGAGAGCGTCAGCAACAGAGTCATGGCCATCGTCCTTGTTCTGATGGATTCGGTCTAAGCAGTGATTTCGGATAATGACATGGCCTGCAGCCAAAGATTATAGCCGTCTGAAGCCATTAGCACCAGGCTACCTCAGTGCTCATATCGTGGGCAGCCAATTAAACTTGCTCTGATGACGATCCGAGCATCCAAGTAGTTCAAATGCCCTTCTGATCCAGGCTTGCACCAGACACAGGACCTGCTCGTTCAAGGTGTAAACTCAACATATCCAGAGCCGATCCAGAGCCGATGGAAGCATTGTGGCTAAACATGAAGGTGGCTTCATCTTTTATCTGATTTGGTTGGGACGACAACAGCTGCGAGCTTTGGCTTCCGTCTACTTGAGCACTGGGTAGGCACCGAAGTAGTTGACGACCCCGCAGGCCGAATTCGTGCCGTCCTGCTTGAGTCGGATGTAGCCTTTTTCGCCCCAGGCAGAGCCCCACTGGTTGCGCAGGCGGAATGATGTAGCGTCAAAGTCAACAGCCACGACTGCATGGCCCAAACGCGTGCTGTTGCATGATTCAACAACATCACCAACGTAATGCTTCCAGATAAGGTTGTCAGCAGCCACTTTTACAGCCACTGGCTGCTACGTGAGTGCAGCCACCAGCCAAAACTCACTGGGAGCGGATATGCCGATTGATTCAATCAGGATGTCGACACGAGAGCAGCTGCCGACCTTGCAGTGCCCACTTTGTCTTGTCCGTCCAGACGTGTTCGGGTATTTGACCTCGGGGCAGACCCCGCTGTTGTTTTTGATGTAGTCCAACGTTGTTACGAGGCCACCACCCTTACAGCCTCCGGCTTTTGTCCCACAGTCAATCACCTGCTGCTTCGATAAGGGGACCATTTGACCAGTCTTCAAGCAGTAAGCGCTCTCGACGGCTCCAGTAGCCACGAATGCGTAGCAAGCTCCACATCCAGATTGGGTCTGGACTGGTGCCACACAATGTGTCGACGTGGACCAGTCCACCGGCGAGAAAAAATCGACCAATTCGCAGTCGTCGCGTATGAATCCATGGGCGAGGAGTAGTTGGACGAGAAATTGGATACTGTCAACCAGTTTTCAGATGTGGGCAATTGTAACAGCAATCGGTACTGCTCTTCGATGAACTCAATCATGCCGCTGGCTCCATAGAAAACAACTCCTCGTTGTCCATTGAGCTTCCTTCAACGAAATCTGCAAATTCAGAATCGGTCATCAGAGTAAATGGAGAACAGAATCGCATCTGGGTTCGCCTTCTGGGCTTCGACAATGCTCAACTTGGACAGGAACAGACGGCGCAAGTGATCTCCGTGTGCCTCCTCCGTTGCACAGCCTCTGGTTCAGTGTAGTATCCATGTTCCAGAGCGAGCTGCCCAGCCTCTGAACGTTTCCATACTGCGAGTTCTTGCGCAAGCGTGGAACGCTCCAGGAGGAATCGCTGGCGGTGGTGCCGAGGAATATCCGCAGTAGCCCCAGCGAACGCCAAGAGCAGCGGAACAAGGCTTGCAACCTTCATGAGGGGGTTGAGAAGCTGTTCCATTCTCCGCAATACATTAGATTCTGACACGTGGTCTACAGCCAAATGCGTCGGTCCTGACTGGCATAGCAAGACAAATATTTCAAGCCTTGAGCCTACCGACGATGATTCGAGAAGTCAGACAGCTCTAATTCAATTTGAGCCACAAACACTCGCACACGCGAATGATTCTGGATGAATTCTGCCAAGACAATCAGCTATGTTGAGTTCCTGAGTCCACGTAGATACGACGTGATTGCCAATTGTTTCCAAACGACACTCGATAGAGCGCATGGCGCCAGCGGCGGCCGCAACGGCTCACGATGTGCTGTTAAGATGGTCAGGCAGAAAAACCTTGTGGGTGAGGTGTTTTCTCTGTATATCAAGCATATCAAGCATCTCATTGGCCAAATACGACATTTATTCACATCTGATTAGTTAAGGCAACTACACGCTCATTCTGGGACGTCAACGCCGTTGCTGGGGATCATAGCGCCGTACCAGAGCGCCGACTTCTTGGGCACGCACTCGAAGGTCTCGTAGTCCACCGACGTGATGCCGAAGCGCTTGCTGTAGCCGGCCGTCCACTTGTAGTTGTCGATGAACGACCAGGCGAAGTAGCTGCGCACGTCGGCGCCGTGCTGGATGGTCTCGTGCATGGCCGCGAAGTCGTCGTTGACGGACTCCTCCTTGCTGTTTCCAATCCAGACGCAACCATTCTCAGTCACGTGGACGCCTCCCTCAGGGCGATAGCGGTCCTGGATCCAGCAGCGGCTTCTTGCCCAGATCGGCATCACTTTCGATTGCGAGTCCCAACCCCAGCGACGACCAGAACGCCGAGGTCGCACAGCGCTCGCTCGAGATATGTCTCATCTGGTTCGCGGACCCGATCTACTTGACTGTACTTTGGTAAAAAGCTGATGGCAAGATGAAATAAATGCTAGAGAAATCCATTTGTCTCCCACGAAGAGCAGACTGGAAGTGATGACCACTGCTTCTATATTAACTGGCAGAAGACGGAGACGCACACAAATTGACTTTGGGTTCAAAAAGACCAGTTGTCTGAAGACTTGTCTTACTTCGGTGCGTGATTGAAGGTCAAGGACTCAGATGTTTGCTCTTCGACCTCATGGCATATCTGAAAAATGCGTAGTGACGGTATTCAAAGCCCAGAACTGGGCTGTTATATCAACAAACTAAACCAAAAGACGAATTCATCTGCAAAGTCGATTTGACTTGAGTTAAAACAACGCCTTAGCATTACGTGTGCATGATATTCGTTTCGCTGGACTTGGAGCTGGAGGTGCTATCTTTCGTATCGGAATTGCGTACTACAAAAGACTTACAGTCGCCAGTCTTGAACATACAAATGCCCGTTGCTTCATGAATATCTGAAATAGCGCCAGCGTGTCGCTGTTTTGAATTGGCATTTAATTTCAGTACGTTTGTGGAGCAAGTCTTCTCATCGTACAACACGAGACCAGCCATTTCGAACTTCTTGAATGCGCCATTTAGATCAGCAGTGGGTCCTTTGTCATATGTGGTGGGTGCTTAGTCTCGGTAAGCAGCATATCCGCAACCATATCGTGGTGGCGATGATTGATCGATGAGCGTCTGCCACATCGCGTCGGAAATAGTGTGAAAGCGGTTTTTAATAAAATGAGCGCTAAGCCAATACACGTGATGATGTGGCTTTGCTTTGGTATTGACATGGTCACATCCGAAAATTGCGTTCTGCCTTCGAAACGCGAGGGTCAAATCCGTTTTATTCACCTCTAAGCGATCGCGAACTATTTCATCTTCATAGAGGAAGCACATACCAGCGGTGCATGAAACTTGCAATCCATGTTCTAAGTAGAAGTGGTTGTTCGCGACGTGCTTCGGAAAATCTTCTGCTGAATCCGAGCTATTGTGGCCACTGCGCATTCCCGAACTCCAGTTGCACGACTTGAAGTTACAGTAAACAGGATGTCGCTTTTCGGCGAAAATCGAACATCTCCCGTTGGAGTGGTCGTGCCATCAGTGATGTCCAGCGAGGGGGGAGTGTATCAGCATTGGCGATAATGCTTTTATACGAATATGGCTTAAATTTATTGACCTGAATGGTGTTTTCTCCGACAAAAAGATACGGGATGTAAACGAATCACGGTCGCTCAAGTCCAGAAACGATGTTAATAGATACGTCAACCCTCGATCCCCAGCGTTGAAGTCATGCTCAATATTTGTGAATTTTCTGCTCAAAATAATCGATGGTCAGACCCTGCGTGGATTCACAATAGTTGACCGATTGCCATCGAGTTCGTTCTGTTGAGCGGAACTGTCGTACATGACATCAACAAGAATGCGACTTCCCAGGCTTACCACCAACATGGACGTGGACAATGTTGTGTCTGCTAATATAAAGGCCAAAGTGTGTGATATACACTATGCTGCGCATGTTGTGACTCCAATTGTGTTAACGACTTCATCTCCGGAATGTCACCCAGTGACGTCCACGAACGCTCATTCGATACCTCAAAATTTGGGATTGGATTGGTTCGAAGCGGTGGATTTCCTCGCAGCAACTTGCGACCGTGGAACGGCCCCGTAACTCAAAATTTATTCTAAATCTCTCTCATTGACAAATCGAATGATTTTGCTGACGGTAATGGCATGATGGCACCGGATACCGCACAGAATGTTTCTTGCAAGGGTGCACGTCCATTTGTTATTGTGTTCGCTCCACCGTAAATCCGTTCGGCATTGGAGAGTTGATGAAATAAGCTCAGCGGCCAGACTCAGTGCCTGCTCGTGAATTCGATGAACTTATGCATGGGATATGTGCATCTAAGTTATTGAATCTAGCTTCGAGTGCCGATGGCAGAGATAATACAAATTTGTTTCTTGGTGCTTCTCGTGATCACCTCAAGACATATCTCGGATTAGAACAGAACAACATGAGATTCACGGGCGGAGTCATCGATGATCGCGAATCCATTAACATCACGTATTGCGCTATCACATTCGATTTACCACTACGCATTACGCCTACATGCTCATTCGTGATGAGCATGACGACAACCTTGATGACGATACGATCACCACAAAATCTTCTACCTCCCGCTCGAGTAATGATGACATGGCCGGCATCTATTACGATCTTGATACATCGGCAGATTGTATAGGCCAAACACTGGACAGTATAATACAACACCGATGACAACAGTCCACAAATTGAAACAATGGGGATTTGCGTTATTGATGATGGCTCGGAAGACTTTGTGATCGAGTACTATCACTACTTCGTGATTGGTGAAAATTCTGACTCAAATTGGTTTCTGAGTGTGGCTTATAAGGAAGAGCAAGCCTTAGGAATCCAAAAAGTGCAGTGGCAGAGAGCTTCTCTTTGCGCAATAACAGTGATGAAGAACTTCATACTGACCGAGGCTCAAAGACAGTGCTTGGTGACGCGACGTCAGCGGCAAACAAGTTGTGTGTAGTCTAGACAATGAGTTGATGTTACTAGTTGCGACCACGAGAAGCGGGTGAACGTTGGTCTGATGACAATCAAGTGCCGCCAGAAACCACTGCAGTTCGCAGAACATTTCGCCCAGCGAGGAGCAGCTCGACGGGACGTCGTAGTCAATCGATAACACTGGCGGCTTCTCACCGGAACTGGCTGTGAACTTTGTGGCCCACGATGCGTGGGCCTGCCTCAGAATCTTCCAGAAGCGATGCAGCTAGCACGCCGGGGGATTTTCGTCGACAACTGCGAATTGTGGTATGGCTACAGCAAACGCACTGAGTTGACGACAAGACCTTGGAGCGTGTGTCCGAGAACTCATCCATCTCGTACACAGAGGCCATTCGCACCAACGGCTTTGACCCATTGGAGCTACAGCCATTGAACCAAGTTGGCGAGTGTTACACCTCATCGAATTAGAGTGTGAACTTTGCTCAACCCATCCGGCTGCGGATGAGAGGACTCCATTGCTGCGGTCTCGTGTAGCTCCAGGATTGGTACTCTTTGCGCTCAAGGGAGCCAACACCAACAGCAAGACTTAGTTGAATGAAGCGGCAAACGCAACTTCACATGCGTTCTGTCTGTCCTCGATTCCTGACATATATAGAATACCGAAGCACATAGAGACGGGGCGGGCGACATCTTGAGGCATTTTATTTTCAGCTTATCATTTGAAGCTTACAGGTAGCAATTGGCTGCCTCCCCGTAGAGCATCTCTTTGGGCATAGCGCAATGCCGCCGTCAAAAACGCCAAGCCGTTGTGCGCATTGCTTTACGGATGACGTTTGGATCAACGCGCTTTCATTGAAAGAACATTCACGGGAGGTACTTTTCGATCCTCACTCGTCCCCGATTCCATGACAAACTGACGAGAGGTTGACGTGTGGAGCTTGGACCTTTGATTTGCTGCATGAATGCGCTCTCGTGATGTGGACGCAGAAATCATTGGATGTATGATAGACTGCTCTTGTCTATAGCAGGTCACAAGCACGTGTACTGATTCGTTAGTGAGTTCCTTTAAGCAACTTGAGTCTTGGCTCGGGCAAGAGTGATTCGTTCTTTCTGAGGCGCTTCAGCGGACGGATCAAGTCCCTGAAGACGTAGCAACATGCAACACGAACTGCCAGGCTTCGACACGCTCGACCTCGAAGGTACTCCCGTGCGTCAAAAGCCTGCACAGCTGGACTCTTGGTCTTGATCCAGCGCACTCCTTGCTCAGCCTCAACGATGCTTCTCCTTGCTCACTCCTCGCAATCACACACGCCGATGCACCCCTCACTAGTGTCGCTACACCAGGTGCACTTCCTGCAACCCCAATGCCGGGTTCAGGTCCGACGCGTGACCCAACGCTGCAGATACTGCCAGCTCCGCCGTCCAGCTTGTCACCCCTTCGGTGCGGGTCACGTGCTGTCCTGCCACTACAGACACACTGGTCGCGACCGAGGTTGCGCTGCTTATAGCCGCTGCTGGACTCTCTGGCTCTGGCTCGTTGTCCTTCTTCCTCGTCTGGTTCTTGCTGCCCGGCGGACATCCACGAACCGTCCTCCTTGCAGCCTTTCCGCTTTGTTGCCGCCTCTATTGCGTCCGACTGGCTTGTTGCTGTTGCTTGTTGACCTGCCCGGCCCACAGCACGCACGCGCTCTTCTACAGCAGCTCCTTAAACACTGGACTCTGCTGTCCACTTGTCCGACTCGCTCTTCTTAGTCGTCTTTGCTCTGGCCGACCTCACTGGCTTTGCCTCGCTCACACTCGGCTTCGCTGCACTTGATCGTCCGAGATCCACTCTCGACTCCGCAAGTTCCACACGCTCGCCACCGCAAGATTTCGTAGCCGGGCCACTTGCTCTTGACTCAGCACGTTCTGTACTGGCCGTGCTTCTTTCCATGGATCCACTGCTGGTTGCTGCCACCACATTCGTGGACCGTTTCCGGCCGGGAGGCTCTCTCTCAGCCGCAGGACCCAAGGACTACTTCTTCTTTTGTACAGACGCAGCCCAAATACTGCACCACTTCAACCACATCCTCGGCCTTGCAATCGATCATAATGACGATCGGTGCTGGTCGAGCGACACCCAACAACTGCTCGATCCGGCGTTCCAGCCTATCACAGATGACCTTCGTGGTCCTCGCCACATCGTGCGCACACATCCTTGCAGAGTGTTGGTATCGTGACCAGCATTCCTTATCAAATGGCATTACCATCACTCCGCTATAATTCCGAAAAGCAGATGGAAACGGAAGCACCGAGCTCCCATTCGTAAACTTACCGCCCGCCAGCAAGTCAAGAAGAAGACCAAGCGAGTTCCGAGACCATCATGGGTAAGCACGAAACCCGAGACGATGCGTACGTTTTGGTCAGCGCGCCTCGCGCCGATAAGGATCCTGGGACCCAAACCAGCAGTGGGATCGCCAACGGGAGATAGCATGTGGTTCCTGTACGCAGCTGAACTCTGGTACGGCGGCCACAAGATCGTGGCACTGCATGCAAGTCCCGGGCAGGTGTTTTCAGCTTTTTATACCGTGATGTCGGGCATGGCCGCGGTCGGACAAATTCAAACCAATGTGAGTCTGGTGTCGCGTGCTTCTTGTGCTGCTACAGAGCTGTTCAAGATTCTCGATACTCCTTTTACGATTGACGCATCAAGCGATGAAGAAACCATCCCAGTTACATGCGAAGGCATCATTGAAGCGGTCGATCTCAATTTTACCTACCCGAGGCGGCTCAATGCACCCGTTCTCCAGGCCTACAACCTCAAGATTGAAAGTGGCCAAACAGTGGCCTTTGTTGGCTAAAGCGGCGGTGGTAAGAGTACTCTCATTCCTCTGCTGGAGCGGTTCTACGATCCTACAAGCCGTACGCTCTTGCTTGATGGCCGTGACACGCGAACTCTGAATGTCAAGCAGCTGCGCGCGCAGATTGGCTTGTTTCCATCTTCAACTCACGCGGCTGGGGGCTGCAAGCCAGTAAATTAAAGCATTAAGCTACTCCATCCGGGGTGCAGCGTGGAGAGGCACCTTGTCGACGCAGTCGTGTTTAAGGCTTGGACGTACGGTTGAGGTCTCCGCCTGTCATTTTGGCGGCCAGATTGGCGATGGTTGATCCGTCCATACGCGCGTATTGCTCGTTTCACTCTGAGATCCATTTCCCAAATTGTTTGATCGCAAGTCGGTCGACGCCAACAAGAAACATCGCGGTCGCTCCTCCACTTCTCATCGAATGGGTTTCATACGTTCGTGGGTCTTCCTTTGCATCCGTGGCCGCTTCCTTGACGATCTTGGTCATGTCCGAGGCGCGCAGAGGGACCCCGCGTTCTATCGAACACAGCAATTCTTCGGCCTTGATCCCATTGGTTTGACTGTGAAGCGTCAGATACCAACATGCGCGTACTGGGCACAGCTAACTTGAACCCGAACGCTCAAGAGAGCGAGTTGTACCAAAAACCTTCTGGTCTGTTTTGCTTCCACGGAACCGGATTGACACAGATTTCGCTTCATTCAACGACCATGCCTTCGAGCCGTCAACCGTTGTGAACGTAATCTCATGTCGTTGAATCGCGTATGCTTTCGACAAAGACCTCTCTGTTAGGTACTTGGAGCGCCGGAGTAGGAAGAAAAAGCCCAAGACCGCAGCCCCACAGGATGCGGTCATGGGCGAGTTTGAAGTCGCAGCGAGACTGGATGCGTAGGTGGAGGCTGACAGTAATTGGTCGCTTTCGCTCTGGGACGGGCGACAAGCGTGCCATCCCTTGCATGGCCAGTTGGTGACCTTCGTGGAGTGAGAACCCGCAGAATCGCCGATGATACCAGCTGATGTGGCCAATCTTAGACAGAATGGTGGAGGCTATGTTGCCACGTCCGTTTTGTCCGGTTGTCCAGCACCAAACTGCGAATTGCACAAGCTGCAGGGAGTGACTTCTTGGATTTTCCGTGAGCCACGGGGAAAGACTGTTCGATCCGCACCAAGAATTCCATTGAGACCAGGTTGCAGAGTACTTCCAGTGGCTTGAACTGGTCAGTGCGTGGATTTGAAGGTGCTCGAGAATGTCGAGTAGATTTTGCGAGCTTGATCTGGCACCCGAGTCTGTGACCAAGAAGACACACAGTTAGTCCACAACTGCTTGTATGAGAACGTCCACGCCCGAGATCCGGCGTCTATGATATGATTGATAGCACCAGGGAGATGGCTAGCCGTAAGTTTAAAAAGATGAATGGCTTCATACAAGCCAACCGCACGAGTCAATTCTTGCACAAATACATTGTCGCTTAGAAGCGTGTTAATCCATGCAACGGGCCTTGCATTATCTGACCTCGCTCGCACTTGGATCATTGTTGCTGCAGGGCTTGGTATCCAGTCATGGCTCCAAAGCACCGCGGTCAAACAGACGCAGAATAGCTCCCGCACATTGATGGTGAACAGATGACTACCGGCTGCGCTGTGAATCATCGTTAACTCTGGTTCATCAAAGCGAACTTGAATGAACCGACGATTGGCTGGGTCAAGAACGGCGAGGCCATGATCACTCGCATCCATGTACAAATGGATGTCAATGACTGGATCGGCGCAAAACATTGCCGTTGGGAGCCCTGTCCACTTGCCGTTTTGTAGGATGCGACGGAACCAGTCAAGATCAAGCTGTAGTTCAGATTGCTCGAGAATGCGCCATCTCCGTGGGGAAGCCTTGCATGCGGACTGCACGTGCTGGGGTTTAGCTACACGAAGACACCAGCATACGCGTCGAAGGCTTACTAGTAGGCATTCCAGATCATGACGAGACACTGTTTCCATTGTCGCAAGTCGACTCACACGGTTGAGAGCCTTCTCAGTTTTTGGCGGACATGGTGATAGTCTTGGCTGTCGTGTTGAATTCAAGCCCCAGCACTTCCGTGCATGTGCTCCAGCCAGAGAACTTGTCTTCATTGATTGCGCGAGGTCCAAGAATAGCCAGCATTGATAGCCGAAGGGTTACTTCAGCTGAGACTAGCTAGCCTAGGAGCGCTGATTCAACCAGGATGTGATCATCGACCCATTCTTCGCGTACGAGTGGGTCGGGATCAGGTATCGTCCCACCAGAAATGGTAGCTGGGCCTGCGCGGCGACGATCCATGATATCGCTCCGCCAAAGGCACCGTAATAAGAAGGCGATCCGGTCCAGCCAAACGCTGCAGTCATGTCGAGCACTAGTGCGTTCCGTTGGGGCAGGCGAGCACCCATCCTGTGCACATGAGAACTGGCCATCATCAGGCGGCGGATAGCTGTCTTCACGTCTCGTTTGAGTATGTGTACTGGGACCTCTGGATGCCTGGCTGTGCATGTTTCGATGAGCTCGGTGACGGCTGCCACGTGCCGATACTTGATGGCTGGGAACTGATTGCGTTCCGAGATATCGTTGATCGATATTCCTCGAGGGTATGACAGGTCATGAATGAGGCGGATTTCGGAGCTCAGGTCCGTGTCTTCTTTGGGACTGCTCCTAGAGGACTGATGTGAATGTCTCTCCACTTGCTTAGTATGGCCTTGTTCATAACCAGGTACTGGCCCGCATCGTGGCCCTTCCGCACGCTTCGGATGACTGCATCGATATGCCGATTGACCGACTGGTGGTTCTTGGGGCCAGAACTTGCGCACTTGACTTGAGAGGTCCATGAGGGTGAAATACTACGTAAAGCAATGTCACATAGCAGATCGCAGTGCATATAGCCCATCAGTAGTTGGACGTACCGTTTGGGGCACAGAGCCTTGTTGGGGCGATGGTCACTCGGCGATCGCCCTCGTACGAGTTCAACGACCGCTTTCAGGTCGAGATCTTCCTTCAGAACCAGGCCGGACAGAGAGTCCTGAGGTTCAGAGTTTAGCCGGGCTCTTGCACTGTCGCACGCGCTGATAGGAAGTGCTGTACTAGGAACTGAGATCTGTGCAGCGATAAGGCGCAACTTGATGTTCTTGTCTTGCAGGTCTTCCAATATCATACGATCATCGTCCAGAGCGACGCGAACGGATTCGGGACTGGGGATACCGAGAATAGTGTACTTGGCAGCTGGAACTGTGGCGAAGTGCGTCTGCTGTCTCGAGTAATCTTGGGCATGGCCGGTGGTCATGGTACCTTAAAACGGTGTTCCCAGACTGATGGAGGACTTGGCCTCGTGGACGACGTTTGTATCGCATTTGTTGACGTCTGCTTGAGTGCGTCTTACTTGCGCAGACGAGGTTGTTGCTTGATGCTCTAGGCGTTAAACGCTCTCGAGTCGCTTCCGACCGGGGCGACTCAGCGTTTCTCACGCCTCCGCGTATGCCTTCACCAACCCTACAAGCCGGGTTTGGACGTATTGACGCAGCTTTTGGGGAAGATGATCTGGTCAGAAATATGCTCGGTTCTTGAATGTACACACATTTGAATCGGACGATCGACATCCTCATTTCAAAAGGAAATGCAAGTAGACTCCTTGCCGTCCTTGGTTGGAATTGACGCCACGACATCCGCTGGAATCTCTCTGTCGCTCGAGCCAGGGGCAATTCGCGGTTGAGGCGTGCCAGATGATGTCGGTTGGGCCAGCACGGCACCACTAAGACGTACACTAATCGTACTCAGTAGCAGACTGCGCAACTCAGGATTCAAAATTAAGAACCACGTGACAGCTCGGTGCCGTGTCGCCATTCCACTGAACAAGTCATGCATGACTGCGTTGCGATACTTCTCGAGTGTCAGATCAATCCACAGAGCCAGGAGAGGGAGATCTGCCGTTGTAAACTGCTTCCAACCTTTGAGAGTTGTAACAAACTGATCTAGAGCCTCAGCGACCAGAATGGTACCGGACATGCACACCATTCGACAGTAGTCACAAAGCTTCTCATGGCTAAGCTTAGGTCTGTCCAGGACTCAGCTGTTGCAGGTTGGGGAGCCGCGACTGTAAAGTCGGAGATATTCAGAGCTCCTTGGACTTGTGCGTTCAGCTTGTCAATGAAACCGATTCGTCGAAAATGAAGGATAGAGAGTCCACGTGAACCAAACCGTAGGTCGTACACGCGAGCCAGGACTCCCGTTTTTGTTTTGTGGGTGGCATAGAATCGTCTTGAGGGGAGGCGGCAGGTCGTTTCTTATAATTGGCGCCACTGGTTTTATCAGGGCGGTCAAGATAGAACGGCAGGAGGTGCGGTTTGTGCAGACGAATCAGCTCGATCAGCTCAAGATCAGATTGAATAGCTGCTAGACCGGCTGAGGTTGCCCCTGAATACTATCGCAGTTGACCGCTTGCATTGAGTGCGCCTCTCGCCTGGGCTTGTTGAGAGCACCGACCTGGTGGAGACAGTGACGGGACACGTTGGCAGGATGCTCTAGTCGCTCTCCTGTTTTCAATTCCGCTTGTTGATGTGCAAGGATATAATGCACAGCAGAAGTTGAGAAGCTTCGTGGAGACGATTGATGTGCAAGGATATAATGCACATCTACGACAGACCTTGATGAAGAATACCCATGAAGTGAAGATGATCCATCAGTGCAAACAGCATACCATGCATGATGAGAGCAACGCACAAACAGCCCGGATGAAGCGCAGGATCAGTGTTGGCCGAGTAGGTGAGCGTGAACTGAACCAACTCGAAGGACGAGTTGCATCGATTGATCAAGATGGAGTTGGCAAATTGTGCCAGGGAGCACCCAACGATCTGATCCCAATAGAGGCGATAGAACCAATGATGCAGACACAAATTTGTGACGAAGATAAGAATACGAATATGAAGCGAATGCCGGGTGAAACATCACCTTCTGATTTAAAACGTTGCTCATTGATTGATGAACAAATGGACCGTGGAAGTTTTGCTACACTGATGAATGAAGGCCTCCGGCGGAAGCCAGTACTGAATAGTGGTGTACTGCAGAATGAATTATGTGAGGATGACAAGAGTGGAACGCTGGATATGACAGCTATCAGAGGCAATGAGGTCAGCATGTCAAAAGAATTAGTGATATGCAACCACGACAGCGGACCATGACAGCGACTAATGTACCTTTGGGTAATGTGAACAAATATGAACGTGAGCAGTGCATTCGAGAGAAGCCTACGAGTCGAATTGAAGATCCACTGGAAAATAGTAGCGTTGCGCATGATGATATTGATAAGAGCAAGATGCGCCGAGATGATAGAAATCCTTGAGAAAGGAGCAAGAAAGAGAGCACGATGAAATGGAGGAAGAAGGAAACGCGCCAAGCTCTCGTCCATGCAGAAGAACTTGAAGCAAGTGCTATTGAGTGCAGTTTGGGCTGTGATGAACGGTACTATCAGCAGAATATGGACTTGT
>JAADVF010000677.1:0-15687 GCA_023334555.1 Elongisporangium undulatum | reverse complement strand
CGTGGCGCTGTTTGTGACCGGTGACGCGATCGCCATGCTCCACGATCAGTTTCCAGAGGTGCGCTTTGTGGTCGCCCACGTGGACGAGTCCGACGATCTGGCACGCGGCGAGCTCTACTGGAAGCGGTTCACGCGGTCGTATGGAATGCGGCTGCCCAAGGACTGGCACAGCCAATCGTACGGCTTTTAAAAATTCACCTGCAAGCGTAGCCATTTGAATCACCACCACGTAGTGTAATAAAATGCTTCCCCATTCAATCAGCGTACTGTAGAAGCAAGGGCTCGGTAGGATGGATACAGACAACCACAAGTAGACCGCTCTCTCTATTGACGATTGGATATTGGATTCATTCATTATTTGGCATCTCGCCAATCCAGTGCTTGGGAAGGACACTGAGGGACTCGCTAGGAGGCGCGAGTGCCTCCCTGAACTTCTAACGCTGGATCAATCCAAGAGACGGTGACGGAGGTCGCTCCAGACCCCACAGCAGCGCGCTCTCATGCCGACAGGAAAGCGGGCACATCTAGGCGGATGAAGGAACGTAGACCTTGTCTGCGACGGTCAATGCGTCCAGCAGCGACTGCCAGATCTGCTCCACGTCCTCCAGACCGATGGAAATGCGAATCAGGTTGCGGTCCACGCCACAGGACTCCACGAACTCCAGCTCATGGAAGTGCGCGATCATGGTGTAGGGGCACGCGAGTGTGAAGTTGGTGCCCAGACTCGGGCCCTTGGCGATGGTCATGGCATCGTAAAAGGACTGAGCGGTCGACACGCCGCCATGCAGAACGACCGAGAGGAGAGAGCCAAAGCGGTCCTCACTGTCGCTCTCACTCTTGCTCGGGGTCAAAAACCGAGTGTACAGCTCCAGGTTCTCGTTCATACCAGCGTAGTACACGTTCTTCACCAGCGGATGATTCTTGAATCGCTGCGCGATCACGAGCGTCGAAGCATTCACACGCGCGACACGGGATTCGATATCCACGGACGTGGCTAGCAGCTGCTCTGCATCCTGCTCGACTATGAAGGAGTCTTCCACGCCGGTCTCTGCTTGGGACTTGGCCAGCGAGCTCTGGAAATCGTTGTACAATGCGCTGGCCGGGTTCAGCACAAGGCTTCCGCCCATGACATTGCAGGTGCCGCTGAAGATCTTAGACAGACTGGTGACCACAATGTCCGCGCATCCGTGGTTCATCACGTTCACGTTGTACGAGGCAATGGTGTCGTCCACGACCAATGCCGTGCCGTGCTCGTGTGCCAGCTTGGCCAAGCGTCCAAGGTCCGGCGTCGACAGCAGCGGGTTGCCCGGAAACTCGGTGAAGATGCCGAGGATCGGCTCGCGCTTGACGATCTGCTCGACCTCCTGGAGCTCCTTCTCGCCGCATTTGGGGAAGAAGTGCACGCCGTTGAGGCACCACTGCGTGCGATGCAAAATCTTGAGCGTGTCCACGTAGGGGAAGCCGAACAGGATGGCCTTGCGCTCGCTGCCGTGCACGGACTGCAGCAGACGCACTACCGCAAAGATAGCGCCCATGCCCGTGGGGTACACCAGCACATCGCGTTGTGCGTTCTGCTGCTCACCGGTAGGGAAATACAGCAACGCGATCCGCTCGCGCAGGGCCGCGTGGGTCGCAGTGCCGCGCACCAGCGCAGGCTGCTTGGTCTCGCTCTGCAGCTGCTGCAGTGCAAACTCGGCATGGCGGGAGGACACAATCTCGCCCGTGTGCTGCCAGAACTGGCTCACGATGGTCGTGACGCTCTGCGGGAAGCGCACGACCCAGACCAGGTCGTCCGCATTGTGTACACTTGGAGAATCGGCGGCTTCCGCGCCAGCGCCTACGTTGTCCACGATGAACTTGTGCAGCCGCTCGGCGGCCTGCTGAGTCGGCAGCACCACGACCGCGTGGGTCTGGGCCGCGATCTCAGCCGCGGAGCAGAACCGTGCCGTGAGCGTCTGCGCCAGCTTCTTGACCTGCGGGTGGCGGAAGAAGCGCGGGTAGCCGCACTCGAGCGCCTCGTGCACGCGCGGGTCGCCCGTCTCGTAGCCCACGACGTCCTCCCACGTGGGGAAGGTCACGGACAGCGCGTGGCCGTCGTGCGCCGGGATAGACTGGCCCAGCGGTTGTCGCACGAACGCCATCTCTTGCTCTCGGACGCAATTGCGCAAATGAGCTGCTCGGGCAGGCGGATGGTCAGAAGTGTACCACTGTCATGGGTACACCAGATGATAATTCCTGTGGGTTTGGGGGACAAGAGAGCGCGGACCAATGGGCGTATCAGGTTTACACTAATTGGCTGAAATCTGGCTCACGCGGCGTTTCCCTTGGTTATGATTGGTGTATTGGGTGCGTTGAATAGTTGTGATTGGTTGAAATTAAAATGCGCTACGTATCGTCATGACACTGTCAGTGGCGGGCTTCATGACGCCAATCCGGTCCGCTGGAGGGCCGCGGCTCGTACAAGTGCGTGCACCACTGCCAGAACTGTCGGTCCCACGTCGGGCTTTGCGGCCAGGCGCTGGAGATGTCCATGGGCGGATCCAGCTGTAACAGTAGGAAGCGCACGGTCGGGAACAAGTCGTGCGTCATGGCGATCGCATCGCTCGAGGCAAAGAGCGACACGACCGTGACCAAGGGCGTGCTCGCTCCGCGTTCGAACAGTTTGCCAATGACCGCACAGAGCTGGTGGCCGGAGCCCGAGACGAGATCCAGCACCAGCGTGTTGTGACCGCTGAGTGTCGCTGGCAGATTGGAGCTGGTCAGCTCCACGCTCAGCTGGTTGGCGTGGAACGACTGGTTCACGCGGTGCACGTGCGCGTATCCACTGGGAAGTTCCGGCTCCAGCTGGCTCAGGATCGAGAGCATGGGACAAGCCGCCGTCATCATGGAGATCGCGCACGACGGGTTCGCAATGCTGTAGCCACCGATGCGTTCATCCTGACCGATCGAGACTTCCACAGGGACGATGGCGACGCTGGCAAGAGCTTCTTCGGCCAGCATAAGCATCATGCGGCTGGTATCGCGCTGGAACTCGGCCGGAGAAGTTGTGATATCCTGGATCTTGGTCAGCAGCAGCTCCATGGCCCGAGTCTTGATCTCGTGCACGAAATCCGGACTGTGCGGAGCTGGTGGGTCGACTGGGTCGTGTGGTAATGCTCGTGGGAGAAGCAAGGAAGCTATGGACGGCAAGGCGAGGGCAGCAACCACAAGATCTGAAGGAAGGACGATCGCCGACGGTGGATAATGCATATCCGGCGCCAAGACAGCCAGACGTGGCTTCTTCAAGTGCCTGGCCAAAAGGTCTGCATCTGTTCGCGCTAAGACCTTGATACGGTGCTTGTTCAAGTAGCAGACCGCCGCGCGCGACACTTTGAACTCCCTGGCCAGGTTCGACTGCTTCTCGCCCTTGCCGATGCGCAGCACGATGGAGCGGCGATCGATTTCTCGCAGGTATCGGGAGCTCTTGGTCACCTGGTCGGGTGGTGACATTATCCGAGTCTCCGATCGGTCGTTGTCTGTTGCTTCAGCGTCATACTGCTCCGATTCGTCAATGCTCTGTTCGCGGGTCGTCTCATACGTGATCGGTTGTAGCATTGGCACGCGCCACAGTGGGCTTGCTTTGCTGCTGGTCGCCTGGACCTCCGCCGCTTTGGACTTCACGAGGTAGGCAAGCGACGGCAGCTGAGCTGAGATGCATCTTCCTTCGCTCTCGTGTCCGGACTCAAAATCACGCCAGCAAATACTCGGCAACAAGCCTGCACTTGCCTTCAGCGTACGAGCGTTCTCTTCCCAGTCCATCAGCGTCTGCGTGCGCTCGAGCCAGACAAATGTCGAATGCATATGAAACCACAGTGAATGATTTGAACAATCTTTCAAAGCGAGCGCAGTTCAACTGGGGCCAGGAGCGCCCAAGCAGCAACAGATGCGATACGGGGCGTTGCAGTAATACGCGCTTCAACAGCAACACGTATCTGTTATGGGGTCCTTTCCCAAGCGGTTTGATTGCTTCAGCTACTGCGGTTTGAAATGAGCACCATAGCCACGCTACAGTACGCACCATGGCATGTCGACCACAACACGAACTCGGCTGAATCCCGCACGAGTGCGGCAAAAGACTGGGAAATGTCTGCTTTAGTGCGTGGTTTCAGCTTGCGTACAGTTTTGGCTCAGCGAACGAAAGATTTGCGAAAGCCCTTTCGCTTGGACATTCCGTTGAAGCGAGCTTACCACTGAGAAGACAAGCCTCGCGACGATGATGTGTCTCATCTGAGTCCCCAAGTGCAGCCCCCAAGTGCATCCGGCGTCATCGATACGAAAAAGCTGGTTTGGCGGTTCCGTCCACGGAGACAGGGTGTGGCGTTGGCGCATTACTCTGAAGCCAGCGGAGATCCTCAAAATGTCCACACCGTTTTGGGCTGCAGCTCTCCGTACGATTTGCATGAAGCCTCTGCTGCATCACGGTCAGGTGCCCATCGCAGTCACCTTGCAGCCTTTAGTGCGATGTTCATGCAACCACTGAGCGATCTCTTGAAGCCCATTTTCAGCTACAACGTCAATGGCTTCGGCTGCATCCCCCTCCTCTTCAGCTGCCGGTTGCAGTGAAGCTATTTATGTTACTCAACGCTGTTTCTCGTTGCAGCTGCGTCCATTACTTGGGTGTACAACCAACGTTTGTGTACGAAAACATCCAAAACGCCCTGGTGGTTATTGATTGCCGCGTCTGTCGAGCATTCTCTGCTTCCGTTCTCCCACAGACAGTTCAAGATATCAAGATGATCACCATCGGCTGCAGAATCATTAGCAAATCGGCTGGTCTCGATCTCTCAACTGTTGACGGATTTGGGGGTTTTCACCACCGCCAAGGCACTTGGACGTCAGATATAGTTCCTTCGTCAGACTAAAATTCCCACAACAAGCCGAATCGCTATCTGGTGCCTCGTGGACCCGGTCCGCTGCGCTCTCCCAATTGGTTTCACGTACAACCTGACGCACGATATCCCCACAATCAATTTCACTCGATGGGATAGCAAGCCACGTCTCGACAGGTTTGATGCAGCCAGTGCACCATATTCAGACGGCCAGCTTCAGGGAGCCGAAGCAACGGCTGAATCTGGACAACAAAGCCGACGATTCACGCGCAGCCAGTTAACCATGGCTAAATCTCCGCTTGTGGTGGCAAGCTTACTATGGAGGTTTGCGATCCACATGTTGTTGCTTTACCCTGAACGAAGAAACTCCATGATCTGTCCAGGGCAAGTGGCTGAAAGCGCAATGATCATCCCGTGCGCATCCTACGCGACCCAAAACACCAGCGAGTGGTGTCACCCTCGTGAAAGGCCATTGGCGGAATCTTGGCTTGCAGGGAAGCCGCCAAGTCTCAGCCACCGCAACGATGGTAGGCAAATGTGTGCTCTTTCGTACTGAACTATCGCGCGTGAAAATCCACAGAACCGTCACGGATTGGACTCATGGCAGTGGGTTCGGCCGCCGTCTTGGCGGTTGTTCTCGTCGTCTCGCTCTGCCGTAGACGATGACTCATACAGAGTAATCACGCCGCCAAGCCTCATGAGTCAAAGTGAACGAGCGCCAGCAGCTGATGTTGCTGTGAAGTCGAGTGGTGGGTTGGCTGGCAATCGTTCGTTTCTAGGAGACGCATGCGGTCGTTTTGAATGTTTCATGATGCTGTAATGAAGACATTAAAGTAATCTAAATGGCTATTCTACATGGACTTCATGTCCACGCGGAGGAGCGCAGTCGCCACGAGGAAGCCGATGGCGCTAACGATTCCGCCGACCAGCACCGGCAGTGTGTAGCCCATGGACGTGTTCACGATCGCTGTACCGATAACGTAGTTGAGCAATTGGCCGAGACAGTTCGCCGAATTGATGGCACCGACGTAGACACCGATGTCTACGCCCTCGCCTGCGACGTGGATGATGATCGGCACCAGCATGGCGAAGAACGTGGCCTGGGTGAAAGACACGAGCACGACCAGGACCACGGCGATATCAGCCACCTTGGTGAACGCCAGTGCGATCAGCAGCACCTGTGGTATCAAGGATACCGTGATGACCACTTGGCCACCGAACGTTTTGACTAGAAGTGGCAGCATCCATGTGAACACGTAACCCACGATGCTACAAATGAGATCGGCTCGCCCACCGGCCACCTGTACGCCTCGGTTGTAGTCCGATTGAGCCTCGGAGCAGGAATCGCCGCAGGCGTCGGCGCCTTCTGAGCTGCCGCCGTATACTTCGAGGCCGAAGAACTGGCCCTTGTTGCCGTTGTACGCCGTGTAGCCGTAGCAGACGCAGAAGAAGCAGACAGCGTAGACAACAAGCGTATACGGCAGCGCCACCAGGCCGTAGTAGATCGAGCGGAATGCTTGTTTGACGCGCGCACAGGACGTTGTGATATCGTTTGAGTCCTTGGATGGCGGGGTTTCATTAGCCGCCAAGCAACAAGCACCAACTGTCAGGGCCATCATGAGCGCGAGGATGCCCAGGAACCAGTGCAGCGACAGGTAGGCGGCGCCCCAGAACTCGATGTACCCTGCGACCATGATCCCGCCAAGAGTCGACCAGCCTTGGCCCAACGCAGAGCCCAGCGTCTGTCGGTCGCCCGAGAAATCGGAGATCAACAGGAAGATCGGTGTCTGGACGACGTTCACGGTCAAGTCCATCCAGAGGTAGAAGACCGCCGTTAGAATGGCCGTCCACGAACGATGTGTGGGCGTACCGTCCGACCCATCGCCATAGTCACCAAGCGACTCGCCCAATTCGCGCGTGTAGCCCATGAGGATGTAGCAGATCACACTGCCGATCGCAGCCCAGACGAGGAACGGACGACGACGGCCATACTTGCTCTCGCTGCGATCACTCAGCGCTCCGATCGTCGGCGCCACGAGAATGCCACACAGCGGACCGATAAACTGGATGGCTTGCACAGCTGAATTGGGCAGCATTGTGGACAGGTAAGGCCCGATGGCGGCCCATTGCGCCGCCCAGGCCATCGTGATCGCCAACCGAGGAGACGATATGATCAGCAGCTTGAGCACCGATGCGCCCTGTTTCTTCTTGCGGACATGGACTTGGTCTAGATCCACCGGCGTGCCAATAAAATCGTACGAAGGCGTGTTGGCCTCCAGATTTTTGATCGTCTTGGTCATAGCTCAACAGGCGCAGGAGCCGAATCGAATGGGCTGAGATCGGTGAAAGCAAGAGTGGTATATCGCGGTAACGAGACGAGGGCGATACATCCCTTCTCTGTGCGAGGATGATGGCGTCCGAACACATAATACTGTATTAGTCGTTTGGTTTCAGCACCTGTGGGGAATCATGTGTCGAGGGCTTATTCGGCTGGCTGGCGAATTGGGATCTATTGTTGGATTCAGCCAGTCAGTGGCAGAGTGTCCGGATAAGATGAGGAGCACGAATCTTCACGCGTTGTTCAAGGGCCGGGGCCACGTTGACCATGGCACTGGAACCCTCGTTTTACCACTTGATGGCCGCAGCTTTAATAAATATCTACTCGCTCATCGTAAAACTGAGCTGTTTGGAGGCGAGCGCTCTCCTTTCTTTTCCACCAGGCTTGGTCTTGACGCACAAACAACACTAGCTCCATAACCCAAATTTCTTGGCCTGCAGTGGGATCTCTTCAATGGTGGCCGAGTATACAACGGGTGCTTCGTTGCTGGTAGCTGCCAACGAAGCCCTCGATTCCTCTGCATTCTCGTTCTCAGCTGAATCGTTTGCCTCCCGTGAATTGGCTCGTGCACTGTCGTGTAACGAGCCCTTGAATGATGCCACTGGCCCTGGACCACTGGGCACTGAGAATCCATAGAGCCGCGCCGCAGCTGCTGCGGCCGCGATGGCTGCATCAGGGGTTTCAAGTAAAGGGTCATTGTTGTTGCTCAAGGCTGTGCCCAAGGAGACCAGCGAAGTCGAGGCCTTCTTGACTGGACTGAGTGGTCCACTCACGACGGCTGAGACTCGAAGCTGCTCCAACGATACAGTCTTGGTGATTCCTCCGCGGTGCTTTTTGGTATTTCGCGGACCAGACGACGACGAAACTGGAGTGAACAGATGCGCTCTGCTATCATTCTTCGTGACTGCCTTGGTCGGAGTTAAGGTTGAGGCTGTAGTAGCAGCAGCAACGCTCTCGCGCTTGGCATCAGCACGTGCCTTGAGCTCTTTCATTTTCTTTGACGCCAGCATCGTTTGGGTCTTGCGCACCACAACGCGACTCAATGGGGATAACGTGATCCCGAGACCATGCGTCGGTTTGCTGCCAGTCTTGCGCAGCTGTGATATCGTCTCTCCGCTCTCTGATGAATCCTGCTCGTCGTCTGTAGCAGGAGATCCGTTCCTTGTATTGTTACCGTCTGGCTGGTCAGCGTCTTGCCGTCCATCAGATTGGCCCATACTGGTCGCAGCATCGTCCTCATCATCGAGACTCATGAGCAAACTGCTTTCTGCTGGATCAACCTTATCAAAACGCAGATTCTGCGCATCACAAGTCTCACGAATGCCGTTCGGTATCGTTGACAGCAGATCCAGTGGCATCACCGGGCGTGTTTCACCGTATGAAGAGCTTTTCCTGCGACGCATGGCCCGCGGATCAGGTTCCGCGGTCGAATCGCTTCGGGCTAGCATTGCTTCGTGGCCAGTGGCAGAGTCAGAGACCGGAAGCCGAGGAAGCCGCGGCAGCGGCGGCGTACTGACCACGAACTCCGCTTCCAACTTGATGGCTCTTATCGCTTCCATATCCGAGCACAAGGCTATCTCCAATTCCGGAAGCTGAAATACGACCTTAAATCGTTCGTCACGCACAAGCGGAGGGCGGGCCACCTGCAAATCAAGACTGAGTGCGGATGTCGCGGACACCGCGTCCACGGGGCGTAGCGACAAGCTCAATAGTGCGGCAACCGCACCAGATTCCACCTTGGGAGACTGACTCGAGAGATTCGACAGCGCCAGCGTACAGTTTTCACGCACTTCGTCTTGCTCCATTCTTGCTAATTGAATGAGTGCTGGCACAGCGCCATCTTCAACCATGCGCGCTGCATTCAGGTTTGCAGCTTTGGCCGGAACGATTGTCAAATTGCAAAGCGCACCGGCACAGCACTTGAGCATGCTTAGGGATGCACTCTCTTCAGAACGACGCGACTCGGCCACCAAGATTCGCGTGCCACCAAGCGCGACTAATTTTTCACGACTTGACACAACTGTTGATAACGCCCATAGGCTGGCAATACATCGCCACCGAGTCTCTGGGGCTTGATGATCCGCTGTGAGCGCATCAATTGCGGATAGCACCTCCAACGACACCAAGTTGATAGCAGTCGCTTGGAGTTTGCTTGCATGCTTTTTTGTGGAGTCAGTGGCATCGGATGGGAGAAAGGCGAGACTGCAGAGCACATCTGCGCAGTCCAAGCACGACTCCAGATCGTTTAATGAAGTGACGCTGTGGGCAAGAAGGCAGAAAAGCTGGATCGCTCGTGACTCGAGGCGGCTGATTGCGCATTTAAAGCCTGCTCCATGGCTTAGTTGGCGAAACAGAATGCACACGAGAGCGATAAACGCCGGATCCGATTCTAAAAATCTCGTGGTCGCTGGCGTTTCCAGTAGTCCATACAGACACTCAATGATACGATCTGCCAGCATAGTCTCGATATGGTCGTTACTCTGGGCCAAGCAGCAAAGCGTGACCAAGCACGCTTTGATAGCAGAATCAGGATACTTAACCAAGGCTTTCTCTCCGTCTTCATTCAAGGAGCCATCTCCTACCACACCCGAATGGATCCGCAGCATTTGAACCAAGGCACTGGAGAGTTCGGGATGGTCCAGCGACGCGCGCGTTGAATCGTGCCATCCCAAGTGACAAAGAGCAGAAATGGCAAAGAGAACGCAGTCTCCTTTGTCGCAGTCGGTAATCGCGATATGGCGCTTTAGAAACAAGCGTAGCGTCACCAGGCCTGCAGCCGATGCGACTGCCATTCGCGTTTGCTCCCATTTGGCCAGCGTAAGCAGCACCAATGTAATCTTCTTGGCTGCACAGAACGGAAGCATCTCGTGGCTGCTGCTGACTCGCATGGCAAGCGCATGCAGCGTGTCCACAATACCCGCTAACACTGCTGGGTGTCTTGAATTTTCATGATACACGAGATCGCTGAGCAATTGCTTGTGGTGGACTCTCAGCGTGGCATTATCACTTGGTTTTTCCATTAATGCCAAGAGCGCACGCAGCGCCACTCGCTCTGCACATAAGGCATTCCGTCCGATAGGATCATTCACGAGCTTCATGTACAATAGCGTTGATATTTCATCGGCCGAACTGGACTCCAATGCCACAAAGGTAGGCAGAATCTTCACCAGCCCTTCCTGCACGACCATGTGTTTCATGGTTGCAGGGGTCAACAGGTTCAACAGCGCTCGTGCGCAGGTCTCCTTAGTCGCTGGACGCACAGCCCGCACCATGCAGATCATCATCAATACACCCACGGCACCTTCTCGTACCAGAACATGCTCCTGGCCTGCGATGCACGACAGGTTGCAGAGCACTTTGGCGCAATCCCGTTGGCTGTCCTCGCTGTAGGAGTTACTCAGTACCGATAGGATCGAGACCGTGCCTGCAGTCACCAGAATCGGTCGAATTGAAGGCTCAGCCGACAGGTTGGCCAGAGAAATCGCACAGCACCGCTGGATCCCGACGTCTTCTTTGAGTTTGGCCAGAGTAGCCAACACTGATATCGCTCCCATTCGAACAAGCGGCATGCAGCAACTTGGATGACTCGACATACTCGCAAGCACGTAACAACAAGATGCCTTTGTGTCGAGATCCTTGGACTCAATACACGTGGAGAGAACGACTTCGAGAGCACCGGCGTCGGTCATTAATAGTGCGCATTGTTCATCACGACATAACAGACTGAGGCACGAGCAGCAGCATCGTTCAATCGCCAGGTTTCGTCGCTCTTGTACAAGTATTTGCGTCACACAATGCACCACATCGGGTGTACACGCATACGACGCATTTTGGTCATCGGCAGCTAAGCATGCGAGCGCAGCGGTGCAACGGACGCGGATATCACTCAGCATGGAACCTTTCCGAGCTTGGATGACTCGATGCGTACCAGCACTGGAGACGCGATCCCCACTGGCTGCTGAATTACTTGCTTCTCCATCGGTTGGTAAATCTTTGGAGTCTCCGTTTGACGAATCAATTGCTTCAAATATCGACGTCAAAAAGAGGATCGCAGGGATGACACCGACGCCTGCGATGGCGCTCCGTGTGGTTTCATCTTGGCATAATCCGTGCAGCGCTCTGGCGAATAGCAATTTGGTCTCGAGTGTTTGCGAAGGGTCCAGACTGAGCTCAATCAAGGCTGTGATCGCACCGGTTTGCACGATTTCGGCAGTGGCCTGCGGCACGCTCAACAGGTTACACAAGGCCAATGTGCACATTTTCTTGGCGTCTCCATCGGTTGCCTTTTTCGAAAGCATCGAGAGGATGTTCACGGCATCTCGCTCCACGACTTTAACGCGTGTATCTTCGCTGCAGGTCACATTGTAGATCGTTCTTGCGCACATACTTCGGATCGCGTCGTTGACACTGCCGGGCACCGCACTGCCCCGGCAGAGCTCGTTCACCAGAAGAAGAAGCCCCTCAAAGACCATGCGCAGTCGGTTGCTGGGCTCTTTACTCAGGTTCCAAAGGATTCGACTGATCAAATACTTCGTGGTCGGCTCCCCAGTTGCACCGGTCAGCGCCACGATCGTACCGATACTTCCCTTGGCCACCATTTCACTGCGACACGACCGCGCAGACGACAGATTGAGCAGCACATAGGCCAGCATCGTGTGGATCTTGGACATGTGCGCGTGGATCAACGATCCGATGGCGCCGATGATTCCTTCCTCCATGAGCCTCAACAGAACGTGCTTGAAATTGGACAGATTGCAGAGCGCCTTGGCCGTGATCTCGTCCCATTCCGCGTTCCATGCGAGGGCCGAGGCCGAGGACGAAGCGCCAGCAGACATTGATGTCAGCGAGATGAACGCCTTCATCACGCTCTCGATCTTGTGGTACGGCTCTGAGACACAAGTGAGGTTGAATAACGCAATGCGGCAGATGCCTGCAACCTTTGGGTGCTCGTTGATGAGCAGCGACAGCGCACTCACGGCGCCGTGCTCCACTAGTAGCACTTCTTCGCCGTCCAGACAGCACAGATTGCAGAGCGCGACTGTGCATGCAGTGCGTAGCGTGGCGTCTTCGGTGCCATCCACGATCTCGGCGATGGTCTTCACGGCTCCCTGCTGCACGATCTCACGCCGCAGCTCCGTTATGTGCGACAGATTCATCAGTGCCGTGACGCAGTTCACACGCGTGAGGTGGTCGTCCGTGACACAGAGCCGCATGAGCGCGTCCACGACGTTTTCCTGCACCATGAGCTGCGCATTGTCCGGATTCGAGCTCCAGTTGCTCAGCGTGAGCGAGCACCGCTGCCATTGCTGGATCTGCAGGGCCGCACCGGCATCGGTCTCTGGACCGCTGGTGTCGCCTGGGTACGAGATAGATGTCAAGGCTTGGCTGGTCTCGACCTTACTCGTGCGTCGCTTGCCGTTCGAGCCCATGGAGCCGTTCGTGGCCCCGGTGCCGGTGTATGCGTGCGAGACCACGTCCTTGAGCGCATTGGCCGTGAGGTCAACCCAGGAGTTGTCGCTGAGGCCTAGCTCTCGCATGCCGCCGAACGTGAGCCGGTGGCTGCGCTTCATCCTGGACATGTACAGCATGCCGTCGATGTACTCGCCTCGGGTGCTGAACATGTCGCCCACGTACGGACGTAGCGCTTGGCTCGAGAAGCTCGGGCCCAGCCGCTTTCTTCCCTTGTGCGCACGCAGCACCGAGGCCGACTTGGAGTTGAACAGTGCCTTGGGGATCGTGGTCCCGGCATTGAGCTGCAGGGTCGTGGGCTTGGCGCTGGCCACGCGCGAGGACGCCGGCGTGCCCGGTGCCTTCCGGTCCTTGCGCTGCGGGGAGGCGGCGCTAACGGAAGCGCTCGCGTCGCTCTGCGCAGCTGCGCTTTGGCTGTCGGACGCCGCGTAATCGAACCGCTTGGGAGCGCGGTCGGCGAACTCCATGGCGAACTCGTTGCAGTCGAAGCAACTGCGCGTCATGGGCGCGGCGCCGGGCGTGGCGCTGGTGTCCACGAGCTTCTGGAACAGCAGCTCGCGCCTGGTGGACGCGATGGAGCTGTGCAGGCCATGGCCGAGCGCCAGCACGTTCTCGCTGGACCGGCGCGTGCGTGGCGGCAGCGCATGCTGCTGCTCCAGCACGGTCGTGAGCGCCGCGTGGTCGTTGATCTGCTTAGAGTTGCGTCGGCCGTTGCTGTTGCTACTGGCGTGCGCGTGGCCGTAGTTGGACTCCTCCAGCAGCACCGTGAGGCGCGCCTTCTCCAGCGTCCAGAGCGCGGAGAGGTTCATGGGCTACCTCAATGCGCCCGAAGAGTTAGGCCTCCATGAAGGCATCCCTATTAATACGCCGGCTGACATAACGGTTAGTTGCGCATGCACATGCGACTAAAAATAATAGCTATCAGTATCTAGAAATCTACTAATGAAATGGCCATATTTAGTAGTGTGAGGCGTGGAGAAAAACGACAAAATTAACAAATATGGCCACAACTGCATCATTTAATTTCAAGAACAGCCACAAAAAACGCTCTTCCATGGAATGCGTGAATGGCGTCGGCATGGAAGCTCGTCTTAATCCGCCCGCGTGTGATCCCACGAGCTCTATTACAAAGTTTCAGAGCGACTATTAGTCCAAGCAGTGTCCGATCTGGCGGTCCGCTCATATGCTGCAAAAAAACATCCGAGGACCCAGGCGCAGGCGAGCGACCGTGGACACAACGGTCGACTGTAATATATCCACATAGCGTATCCTGCATGTGTGGCTTGTTGTTTTCCAAGTGGATTGTCGCACGTGATCGAGGCCAAAAGAACAAGAAACGCCTGCTCCCACAAGCTGCCCTCGACACTGTATGAAGAGCGCGCAACGACCCCAAGTCCCGATGAATAAGCGACACCGGAATGAAATAATCTGTCTCACCAATCTCTCGCCCGGACAATCCCAGTCGCGCCATGCATTGGCGTCCGTCGCCTATGTGCAACGCTGCATCCGGGCTATGGTCTCGCTGCCAGAGGAGCTATTGGTCCCATTCCTGGACTGGTCGTATCTGTGGACGCTCGAGAGTGCCACCAAGGCTGGCTTGGTCCACGCTCTGAGCCGTCTTCGCGAACGAGAGTTCCCGCGACTGGACCCTCGAATTCGGCGAGCACGGTGCTTGAATGGCACGCGCCTGGCGATCCAGAGCAAGAGCGCGTGTCTGTTTGTGTTCAGGTGGTGGTTCGAATGCTACGAGCCCAGTCTTACGACTGTGATTGAGCCCAGGACAGTCGAAGACGCTGTAAAGTGCGGCCATCTGGATCTCCTGCAATGGCTTCATGGACGTGGAGCTCTCTCTACGGCATCCACTCCTCGTGGACAGCCGCCCATGGAGTGCCATCACGAGGCTATTGCACGCTGGGTTCATGCCAACAGTGTCCCGCTTCCACTCAAGCTGTCGATTGATGCGGCCGCATGCACGCAGAATGTGCGCTATGCGCAATGGATTCAGGACCACGAAGCCGATTTTGAAGTCGAATGCACTCGAGAAGCAATGTCCTATGCCGCCAAGAGCGGGGATTTAGCCATGGCTAACTGGCTGCGCGTGAATCGTCGGCTTTGTTGCTCTCATTCGGCTGTCGCTGCTGCTGCCGAGACTGGCCATCTGAATATGGTTCGGTGGCTGTATCAAACCCATCGAGACGTGGATTTTGCTGCCCCATCGAGTGATATTGGTCACGCAGACATCGTTCACTGGGTTGTCTACGAATTCTATTGGGGAGACGCATCAGAGCGTTTGGTCTGGATCTACGACGCGACTAGCAATGCCGCCTGTCGTGGCGATTTCAGCCTAACGAAGGAACTGTACCTGACGTTCAAGCGCATGGGCGGTGGTGAAGAACCAGCAATTCGTCACAGATTATTGGCGAACGGGGTCGAGATCGGCCGATTTGCTATTGATTTTGCTGCCGATGGTGGCCATCTTGGTATCTTGGTATGGCTGTGGGAGAATGGAAGCAGGGAATGTTCGACTGATGCCATGGACACCGCGGCAATCAATAACCATTTGGACGTGCTGAAATGGCTGCATGCGTACACAAGCGTTGGCTGCACGCACCAAGCAATGGACGGAGCTGCTACCATAGGCAACTTTGAGGTACTCAAATGGCTGCACTACAATCGGCCTGAAGGTTGTACCACCGAAGCCATGGACTTTGCGTCTGGTAACGGGTTTCTTGCGATCGTTCAGTGGCTGCACGAACATCGCACCGAAGGCTGCACTGTGACTGCGATGGACACAGCAAGTGAACAAGGGCACCTGGACGTGATTCAGTGGCTGCATGCGAATCGTATGGAAGGCTGCAGTCCCGATGCGCTGGTGGAGGCGGCACGGCGCGGCAATCTGCAGGTTGTCCGCTGGCTTTGTGAGCGGTACCCAGAGCAGCGCACCAATGCTGTGGCGAACGCAGCTGCTTACAAGGGCCACATCACGGTTCTCGCTCTTTTGGTTTCTCAATT
>JAADVF010000676.1:0-15705 GCA_023334555.1 Elongisporangium undulatum | reverse complement strand
TCATGGTGACCATCGGATGCGGCTCTCAGAAGCGCGGTGTCTCCGTCCTTGTCCTTGGCATCGATGTTTGCGCCTTGCTGAATGAGGTACTTTACCACTTCCAGATTTCCAGTCCAGGCGCCCGTCAGAAGCATCGTGTATCCGGTCTCTTTGTCGGCGCCTTGCGCCACGAGCCTGTTGACCGCCTCGATGTCTCCTGCTTTAGCCGCTTTCTGGAGGTCGCTGCTGAGTGTATTCCCCATCGTTTGTCTTTAAATAAATCACTCACTCACCTCACGTCTCGATTGACCAGCGGGGTTTTGTACCCACTCCGCTTTGAACCCACACTTAAAATACTGTACAGGTGGACCCTTTTTAAGCAACTGTGGACAACGCGCCTGATACGGGAACATCACAGACCTGCAGTTGCTGAAATAGGGTGTTGATGCGGAGAAGTGAGACAAAGGCAACAGTTGGATGCTTGTACGAGCGATTTAACTTGGTGGCATCCGTCTAGTGGGGTTCCTCCACTGCTATCTAACAAAAATGGTAAAGCTGCAAAGCCGATCGTCATAGCCAAAGGCTTTCACAGCGTAGTCGCTCTCATGTGGCTGCACGCAACCCAGAGGATCTGATAGCTCGTAAGTGCTTTCAACTTAAACACCGGGATGACTTATTTTGGTCTTGATCCAACGGACTGAGCTGATGATACTCTGATACAAGGCTGCTGGATGACAAAATGGAGTTGTATTGTCGTATGCTTGCCACTTTTTGTTGGCATTTTCCAGGAGTAAAAGCGTTTCTCGCAGCTATTTCGTATTGGGCTGACAGACAACCAGAGCTCGTCTAAGTCAGATGAGGCAACAGATTAAATCGACTCCTAGGTGGGCCAGTGAAGCTGCAACTTCACTTCATCAGAATTTGTTCGTTTAATTAACTGTATAGCGGGGCGTACTATGAGCGTGAAACTGAGTACGTTGCAGTTGTCCTTTGTATGTCTACGCACTTCGGTGCCCATGGAATAAACTTTTGATTCGCAGCATTGATGGGCAAGAGCTAACTTGAGCGTTCTTCTTCGGTCCCATCGGCATCTGTCGCATATTCGGGAGCGTGCCACTGCATCGCTCCTAAACTTCTCTCCCTTCTTTATCCAGGAAGCTTAACGCTTAAGCCAAAATCTGTCAGTATTGCGGTGCCGTCGTTGTCAACAACGATCTTGTTTCCCTTCAAATCGCCGTGGATCACACCATACTGATGAACCCACCTCGAGGAGTTTCCTCCAGACTACTGTCCGTCTGTAGTTCTCCTTGCCCGTCCGCAGCAAACTTGTACACGATGAAGATCAGTGGCTCGCAATGATTTGCGCCGTAGAACGAAACCACATTGACGTGACGTAAATTAGACCACAACTTCACTTCATCTAGGAATTTCTTCGTATCCCCCTCCGTAATTTTCTTGCTGAAAACATCGGTACTTGGCCACGTGGCTCGATACACTGTTCCAAATCCACCAGCCGCCAGAGCTGAACGTTCTCGATCTACGATCAGGGGCAGTCTGCCAGCTCGGATTTCTAGCTCAGGTTTCTCTTGCCGTGGTCTTCTTTCGTTGCGTGCTCCTTGGTGAAAGCAACGACTTAGTGGACACCTTTTGCCAATGCGATCGGTTTAGCAGAAATGCCGCCGTTATTTGAACTGATAGTTGATACTCTTTACTCAAGCATCAGCGTCACGGTTGTGATCTTCTTCACCGGTCTCGAACTGGAGAAGTAGGTGTGCATGGCTATGGCTACACGAAGCAGCGTTCATGAGTGCCGTGTCCCCATGGTCGTCTTTGGTCTCTGTGTCCATGCCTTAAAACTGCACCACTTCCAGATGACCGCACAAGGCTGCCATCTCCAGCGCAGGGAAGCCTAAGTAGCCCTGGACCTCTGTGCTCACGATATACTGCACGACGTCCAGATTATCGTACCATGTGACCTTCACCAGCGTCATATATCTGCTTTTGTTTTAAGCCCTCGGTGAGGGTTTAAACCTTCGCGGCACCACCACCAAGACAAAGTGGCAAGGCGGTCCTGTGGAGTGCCTTTGATTGATTGGGTTCTGACCCTGTCTCCTTTACCGCCGGAAAATATGATTTCCTACTCCGCTCCAACTTGCTGCGCCGCGCTTCCACTTTGCCGGAAATCTCCTAGTTCTTGTGTGGAGAAGAGCGTGGATATTCATTTCGCCAAGCATGCCATCCTTCCAGTACGATGAAATACCGCAGACTGCTATTGAATTCCATCGCTCGCAGAATGTTCTCCGCTGGACTATTTGCCATGAACCAAAAGAACTCGCTCACATCAAACTGTGGTTTCGGAGAATGATTATGTCTAGGTGTGTCTCATTGGGGAATCATATCAACAACCTGCATATCTTTGACGGATCTAAGACACAAGTAGGACAAGGCGAAACAAAGACAGCTACGCCTTCATCACCGCACAATGCACTTAGGCCTGATTTTCATTCGAATGTTATAAAGTCTCCTCACATTAAAGCAAATTTCTCCAGCTGCTGAGTCACTTTCGCGAGCGAGACGCGTTGGTACGGATCACGGAGACACATCTGGCTCACGAGACTCCACACTTCGTCACTCAAATCCTCCGGTTTAGATAATTGGTCGCGCTTCAGCTCGCAAATGTCATCCGAGCTCTTGCCG
The DNA here is from genome assembly GCA_023334555.1 of Elongisporangium undulatum. Lineage (NCBI taxonomy): Eukaryota > Oomycota > Peronosporomycetes > Pythiales > Pythiaceae > Elongisporangium > Elongisporangium undulatum. The sequence goes on along the minus strand of JAADVF010000676.1, from coordinate 13,029 downwards.
TCAAACGGAACAGTTTTGGTGATGGCCTCGATGATCGTCAGACCCAGCATGTACACATCCGACTCGAAGCGGGGGCTACTTACCTTCCCGTGGAACACGCCATCTGCGTTTATTCCTAAGCATTCGGGAGCTTTGAGCTGTTCTCGAGACGATACCTTTTTGCTGTTGCTCTTGTCGTTCACTCGAGCATATGACGCTTCGAATCCGAAGAGCTTGGCTTTTCCTTGGCTATTCACCAACAGCTTGGAGCAGCTCAGATTGCCGTGAACGAAGCGATTCTTGTGCAAGTACGAGAGTCCCAAGGCTGCTTGATGCAAGATGTGCCACACTTCTTTGAGGGTTAGCTCGTTTCTGCATCGGTCAAGACTTTGGCGACTAGCGTACTCATAGACGAAGAACGGAGCGCCTTTGTCTGTACAGCCTGCGCCGTAGAGCTGAGCCACATGAGGGTGCAGTAGTGAGCGCCAGACGTTGAAATGCTTGTCAAAAATCGGATTGTCACCGGCCAGCTTGAATACCTTGACAGCAACCTCGACGCCCTGCCACTCGCCGACGAATATATCGGTTGACCTTTTATCATCAATACGCGAGCCTAGCCTCGTGACCTCGTCGTCTGCAATGAGCCAGGTGGGAGGCTTCTGCAGCTTCTGGTTCAAAATACTCTCCACAATCGTGACGATCTTGCTCAACGCATTATCGAGCGGTGGGATGTTATCCTCGGGCGATTCTGGGTCAGCAATATCGCGCTTCATGACAAAAGCCATCTCCTTCAGGTTCTGCTTATTTTTCTTGGCCTCCTCGGAAAACTGTTCCTCCCCAAGCGTCTTCGAGATCAGGTTGTAAAAAGCAACGACGTCTTCTCTGTACTCCTTGCGCCAATCCTCAACCATTACCGATGTCTTGAGGGCGATCAGCTCCATGATGTCCTGTCGCCGCTCGTTGTAAATCAAGATATCGGCCGTCATTTTTTTCGTCTTAGATATGCGTTTAAAGAAGTTCCTCTCGCATGCGTACTTCTCGACCGTGGCCGCATAATCATTGATGAGATCCTCAAACTGCTGCAGTAGATCTTCGTCTTCGCGAGTGGGGCTCTCGATCTTCTTGAGCTCCGTGATCGTGCTCTCGAGGCGTGTGTGAAGCCTTTTGCACATCTCTGAGGCTTCCTTCAGCTGGCTGTACTTGGTGCGGAGAGTGCTCAAGATGGATAGCACGGAACCCACAGGAAGACCCGTCATCGCGTCGATGGAGCAGAAGCGCGAATGATTTGCCGTATCAAGGGGAGAGCTTGGTTTTCAGTTTCGGCTCTTCAAACAGTAGGACTCACGGCACCCTATTCTAGCAACTGGTGACAGAACTGATTTCGAGGACTGGGAAACGCAATGTACCGCATTATCGTGGCTGCTTCAAGCTTGGATCAGATCGTCGGGTGCGCTCCAGATACAGATGCCTTGATCCGCTTGTTGGAGATACAGGTCGGCGGGTTACGGTGACAAGCTGTTATATTTCTGGTCTCAAGACAAATATATGGTTGCTGGACGAGGGTGTTGATGAGTGTAGGGAACTGCAGGGTGGTACAGCACAATTACTGGGTGGTTATGCGATGATGACCCCCAATACAAAAATGAATACCAAGTAAAAGCATATACCGTACAGACTATTATTTATGACAGTTTATTATTTAAGAATATATATATCCTTATTTCGATAGCCAGTGTGAAATTATAAATTGTCAATATTTATTTAAATACGTGCGGTCCATTTTGGAGCTGTAGTAAATCCAGCTCGCGAAGGCAGCCAGGCAGCCCGGATGCTCTGCATTGATCTCTCTTGAGTCAAGAGAGATCAATGGAGGTCACCATCTCAAGAGTCTTGAGACGGCGACCAGGATTTCTGTCCAACAGTCCGCCTTCAAGTTTGTTTCTTTATCCCCAGTGATTTGTTTTCGTGTGGGCATCCCATCGAGGTTTGAAGCAAGTAGAGATACACCACGCTCGAGCATCAGCTTCACGATCAGACAAATGCGGTCTCCTCGCCAGCTTCAAGTGAACAAGTAGATGGATCAATCATCGTTGTCGCCTGGTGATGGATCCACACCATATTTGAGAAATGTATCCACCAGATTGATGTCACGAAGTCGGATAGCTGTTGAGAGAGCGGTCTGTTCGTTCTTGTCCTTGGCGTTGATATGTTTCGCGCCTTGGACGACCAGATGCTCCCCAACTGTCAGGTGATTCTACAAAAGGGCTCTAATGAGCGCAGTGTGTCCATCCCTGATCCTGACTTCTAGCTCCGCGCCTTGCTCCACGAGATACTGCACCAAATCCAGACGGTAGTTCCACGCGCATTGAATCCGTCTTTGTCCTTAACCTCGATAGCTGCGCCTTGCTCCACGAAATATTGATTCACGTCGAGATGCCCGAATCAAATGCCTCCCAGAAGCACAATCTATCCGTCCTTGGTTTTCGCCTTTTTATTAGCGCCTTGCTCCACGAGATAAAGCACTACATCCAGATCCAGAAGCCTGATGCCGCATGTGTTTTATCTGCAGGTATTGGTGCATTTTTGGCGGCTATTCAGCACTGGGCCGACCACCAGGACTCGTCCATGCTCGATACGGAATAAAGGGCGACCTTTCTTTCATTTGAACTCACTCGTGCAAAGCTACATTGACCGCCTCAACGTGATTTCTTTGTACATGACGTGAACGCTATTCAACTTTGGGACGTCAGTCTGGTGCACACAGTTCTCAAGGACGATGCGGCTTCATTACTGGACAGCAACGGAAGCTCTGCTCAAACCGGCGAAGACTCCAATCGTGAAGCTAATGCTTGAACGTGGACTGCCGCCACTCCTTTCAACAAATATGCTGAATGCTAGGAACGATTGCCGGAATCAGAAAAGCCGAATCAATGTCATATCCAGGTTTTCAAAACACTGCTGACACGCCAAACACGCTTCAATGAAGATTCAATAATACCTAACACAGTCACGTACGAGAGAAAGAGGAGTTTGTCCATTCTTGGCCTTCGCGTTGATATCAGCACCTTGCATGACGAGGTATTTCACAACATGCAGACGATTGTTCATGAGGGCTATCAGAAGCGCAGGGTCTCCGTCGTTGTTTGTGGCCTCTTTGTCAACGTAGTGCTCCACAAGATACTGCACCACACGCAGGTGACCCCAACAAGCGGCCTTCAAGAGTGCAGTGCCTCCGTCATTATTCCGGACCTCTTTGTCCACACCTTGCTCCACGAGATAATTCACCACTTCCAGACGGCCACAATAAGCGGCTATCAGAAGCGCAATTTCTCCGTAGTTGTCCTGGGCGTTTTTGTCTGCGCCTTTCGCCATGAGTCGCTTGACCTTCGCCAGGTTGCCTGCTTGAGCTGCTTCCGCCAGACTCTGCCTGTTCCCCATCGTGGGGAATCAAACTGTGGTCCGGCCTTCGCCTCATTAGGCCTCAACACCCTGTTTCAGCAACCACAGATGTGGGTTCACTTTTACGGAGATACAACTTATAGCCGCACAGTCACGACTTGATTCGACACCAAGCGCACTCAGGTACCTGTCCATGCGTGAAGGAGCCACAGTAGCAATGAGACGCATCGCGTTTACGCAGCAGACTACTGACGAACAAGCTCAGTGCACCAAAGAAATGGATATGATCGTTTTGCAGTTCCAACAGTTGCTGAAAAAGGGTGCAGTGAGAGTGGGTTGAAAGTCAGCTCCATGATCCAAAGGACTTGTCCTCCTGTGGGCTCTGTGCTGTCGTTCCTGGATGCTCTTCGCACCAAGTACAGGCAACTGAAGGAGCTCTGGAGAACACGGTCCGGGGGCACAACAAGATCGACAGCGCTACTCTTCAAGCCCAAGATCTGCTGCAACAGTATGGGGAGCTCATCCAGGACTGCGCAACCACAGTCGCCAAGTACACGGGCGAGAGGAATGTGGTCGAATAACACATGGAAGGCCAAAAGGTTCGCCTCACGAGCGGCGGTGGGAGCACATCATGCGGCTGATCGCCGTCGCGCAGTCGGTGACTATTGCAGATCAGTGCAATGAGACCAGAGAAGACACTGTGAAGCTCCAGAGCTTGAAACGGAGAGAAAGGAGAGCTGCGTCATGTCAGACCAATACAGGCCAATACAAGAAACTGTATGATGCTGAAGGAAGTCCAGTACACTTGACTCTAATTACGTCATTGGGGGGAGGGGGTTGTGGCCACTTCTCGAGCTCGACCTGATGCTGAAGATGTGACCTTGGTTTCGCAGCGCGCTCCTCCATAAGAGCGACAACTTGTCGGAAGTCTTTGGCAATGACGATTGTTCAGCAGACATGCCTTCGCTGCTTGCAACAAGTGGAGATACACCATCAACCTCACGATCGGGAGCGCTTGGTCTTCTTCGCCAGCTTCAAATTCAAGAAGCAAATGGATCAAAGCAGATTGACCAACGTTATCGACTGATGATGGATCCGCACCATGCTTGAGAAAGGTGTCCACCAGGCTGAAGTCTTAAAGCTGGATAGCTTTTGCGAGAGCGGTCTGTCCGTTCTTGTCCTTGGTGTTGATAGGTTTCGCTCCTTGGGCGACCAGGTAATCCACAACATCCAGGTGATTCTCCAAAGCAGCTCTCACAAGAGCTGTATGTCCATCCTTGTTCTTGGTCTCTTTGTTCGCGCCCTGCTCCACGAGGTATTGCACCATTTCCAGACGGCCGTACCGAGCAGCTATCAGAAGCGCCGTGCATCTGCTGTCTTCTTGCTTGGCCTCTATATCAACGCCTTGCTCCACGAGACACCGCACACTACCCAGACGTCCGTTCCAGGCAGCTCGCAGAAGCGCATTGTATCCGTGGTTGTCCCAGGCTTCAATGTCGGCGCCATGCTGAGCGAGATAGCGCACGACATCTAGACGGCAGCGGAAAGTAGCTGTGAGCAGCGCCGTGTATCCGTGCTTGTTCCTGGCTTCCAGCTCCGCGCCTCGCTCCACGAGATACTCCACCAAATCCAGACGGCCGTTCCACGCAGCTCGTAGAAGCGCACTGAATCCGTCTTTGTCCTTGACTTCGATGGCTGCGCCTTGCTCCACGAGATATTGAACCACATCGAGATGCCCGAACCAAACGCTTCCATGAAGTGCAGTGTATCCGTCCTTGGTCTCGGCCTCTTTGTCGGCGCCTTGCTCTACGAGATACTGCACCATATCCAGACGGCCTACAGAGGCGGCTCGCATCAGCGCAGTGTATCCGTTGTTGTTCTTGGCCTCTATATCTGCGCCATGCTCAACGAGAGACCGGACTACATCCAGATGCCCAGAACGGTGCGCGGCTCTCAGAAGCGCAGTGTCTCCGTCGTTGTCCTTGGCCTCCGTGTCCGCGCCTTGCTCCACGAGCCTCTTGACCTTAGCGACATCTCCTGCTTCACTGGCCTTCAGCAGTTGCCTGCTCTGCATGGTCCCCATCGTTTTACTGTGTGGCCAGATTCACTCTCATTCGCACTGGCTTCACGGCACCATCCTCAACACACTGCGCATCCTCTACCTTCTTCCAGCAACCACAAGCTGAACTCTCATCTTGGGTGCTCATGCTCAGAGCAAAGAGTCAAGAGCTCTGCGAGACACTTCGTAAGCCTTCAGCAAATTACCGCTCTTCGTCTCCATCTCGAGCTGGACAATCGTCAACAATCAACTGACACTCTGTTGCTAGCAACCCAGAGACTGCGCTTCTCTGCAGCAACTGGTGTATTCTCGAGCGACCACCAAGCTCAAATCAAAGTCCACTTGTCACCCTTCACATTAATTATCGGTTGCGCCTTGCTCGACGAGGTATTGTACGACATCCACTTGGCTTTTCAGCCTAGCGATCCCAATCGCAGTCAATCCGTCACGAGTCTCGGCCTCTTTGTCCACTCCTTATTCCACGAGATATCGAACCACGTCCAGATGACCATTCATTGAAGATCTCATGAGCGCAGTGTATCCATTCTCGCCCTTGCTCTCTGCGTCAGCGCCTTGTTCAACAAGATACTGGACCACGTCCAGACGGCCTTTGAACGCAGCTCTCGGAAGCGCAGTCCGTCCATCGCTGCCCGTGACGTTCATATTCGCATGTTGCTCCACAAGATACCTCAGCACACTCACGTGACCATCCCAGGCGGACCGAATGAGCGCAGTGAACCCGCTTTTATCCTTGGCCTCTGTGTTCGCTCCCTGCTTCACAAGATACCGCACGGCATTCATATCTCCACGAGAAGCTGCATTCATCAACGCTGTCCATCCAAGCTCATTCTGTAGCTCCATGTTGGCGCCTTGTGCAACGAGATGCTTGGCCACGTCCAGATGCGCTCGTGCAACGGCTTTCATAAGCGCAGTGGAGCCTGTGTGGCTGTGGACGTCAGTGTCCGCGCCCTCCTGCAGCAGATACCGCACCACGTCGAAATGGCCGTTTGAAGAGGCTCGAAGCAGTGCCGTGTAGCTGCTTTTGTCCTGGACGTCCAGGTTGACTGCTTGTTCGACCAAGTATCGCACGACGTCCAGATCGCCGAGTGACGCAGCCATGATGAAAGCCGTCCATCCAATGTCATTCCGGAGCTCCTTGTTGGCCCCGTGCACCACAAGGTGCTTGATCACGTCCAAACGCCTGTGTGAGGCGGCTTTAATCAGCGCACTGGATCCGCTCCAGTCCTTGGCCTCGATGTCTGCGCCTTGCTCCACGAGATACGTGACCACATGCAGACGGCCGCCCACGGCAGTGCTGATCAACGCGGTGGATTTGCTCGCGTCCTGAGCCTCAATGTCCGCACCTTGCTCGATGAGGTACTGCACGACGTCCTGGTGGCCATTCTGAGCGGCGTCCACCAGCGCAGTCGATCCGGTCAACCCGTCCTTGGCCTCTTTGTCCGCGCGCTGCTCGATGAGGAGCTGGACCACGCGCAGCTGCCCATTCTAGGCCGCATAGCTGAGCACTGCCTGTTTATCCACCCGCTTTCGGGCGAGTCGTCTGACTTTGGCGACGTCGCCTGTAGCCGCAGCCTCCATCAGCCTGCTGTGGGAACTCCCCAGCTCACGATCGGCTTCTGGCCCTCATCCTGCAACGCTGGCCTGGGCCCCTGTTCGTGCAACCAGACCGAGCTGTCTTCAAGTAGCTCCACAAGCCAAGAGAGCAGCCGCAACAGACTCAGGCGATGAATTGTTGTTTGATTCTCTACAGTATTGAGGCTTAGCGCCGTAGGAAGGCGTCCAGCGTGCCCAGTTTCGGCTTCTTGGAGCCTTTGCTCGTCGTATTATTCGCCTTTCGTCGCGTACTAGACCGCGCTCCTGTAGTTGTATTAGTAGTTGTGCTCTTGGCTGCTGCAGCCGCTTCGGCATGCTGCTCGCGTCGCAACTCCTGCGCAAAGTGATAGTCCTCATGCTCTTGCTTGGGCTCCACGATCTGCTTCTGGCACCGTTCGCAGTGAAAGCTCTCAGTGAGAAGAGTCACGAGCGATGACAGCGTCGGAGGAGCCGCCATGCTTTCTTCCTCATCTGGTTCATTTGGAATCGGCTGTGGCTGCTCCTGTCTCGTGGGGCTGCTGGAACGTGTCGTGCCCGTGTGGCAATGGAAGAACGACGCCTTATCCGGCTTCGAAACGCGAGGCAGAGGCAGCTGGAACCGTTCCTCTGAGAAGACAGCGGACTCTGCGGATTCGTCTTCCTGCTCCTGCTTGGAGAAGAAGCTCGAGATCTTGGGCACAGCCGAGTGGCTCCCGGCCGGCACAAAGTCCTTGACATGCAGCACCAAATGCGTGCAGGGAAACATGTTGTCCATGTCCCGCCGCAGGACGTCGTACGTGGCTTCATAGAGCTCTTCGAGACTCCAGTCGGGTGAAAAGCTCGCGATCTTGCGGGTCTTTGGCTTCTCGGCCCCGCGCGTGAAGTGGATCGTGGCTGCCGTGGGGACTCGCTCGTTGTCGATTCGCTCGTCCTCACAGCGGAGCACGATCTCTTCCGAAAGCACGCGGATCCAGTAGACGAGCTGCGGTAAGCAGATGAGCTTCGATCGATCGTCGAACTGCTTGGTGGAGCTGAACGCTTTGATCAGCACTTTCTTGGTATTGATCGGCTCGTCTTGATCGTCGCCGTCGCAGAACTGGTGAACGAACACGGCAGTGTCACGTCCGAGATGACGAGCGAGAACGTCAATGCTGCAGTGTTGCCGAAGCGCTTGAGCTGTGACCTCGGTTTCTCCTCCGCCACCAGGCTGGGAGGCCATGTGCGCTTTATAGATCTCTTCTAGTTGTTGACCGAGCTTGCCACCAAGCCGCTGCACGCTTCGCATGGGATACCGAGCCATGAACCACAACACGAAGCGGGGTGGGACGATCTACATGACATCAACAGCGTCGGTAAGTGAGAGCTCATACACATTACGATCAAGTTCATGAGGATATGCTTACAGCTTGGCCATCCGGCTTGTTGAGCGGCGAGCCCAATTTGGCCAGGAGCTTGTTGCAGGCCACGCCGGTTGAACAGGTATAGCCCAGCTTCTGGAAGATCGCAGCGCGAATCTCACGCGCGATCGTAGCGCCTATACACAGCAGTCGCTCACTTTCAGTCACAGGGAAGGCTGTGGTCGCGCCTTCATCATCCTTCTCTGGGGGCTCGTAGCCCTTGATGACTGAGATGCCCAGTACTTTGGTGTCGCTGTTGGCTTCCTCTGCGCAGAAATCCGACGAGAGGCAGTCCTGAACATGGAGATAATGTGTGAAACCAGCCGCAGATCGCAACAACAAGCGCACGCTCGATGCAACGCACCGCTCGCGCCAGCCGCTCAGCTGCTTGGGCGGACACGTCCAGATAAGCTTCATCAATGCCGGCCTTCTCGTACACCGGCGCCATGGCGGCGAGGATCTCAAAGATCGCGCGGCTCGCGATGCGGTACCGACGCAGGATGGCCTTCTGGTGCTTGCGGTCAAACACTTCGCCCGGTCGTCGGTTTTCGCCCAAAGTGTCTACATGCGGCTGCAAGAAACACGATCAGACGCCTATGCTACAGACCACGGCAGTGGACACGTACAGTACCAGATGGATGCTCGGGCACTTTTGGATCGCTACGCTTGAGTGATCGCCTGCACACAGCAACGAGGTCATGAGGTGAACCCATGTTGGCCAAGAGCTACGTAAGGACGCTGTAGTACCTCGTTTCACGCCGGCCGCACGCGCCACGTAGTTGACGGCCAGCAGACTGCCCCATTGCTGCACTGCCACGGGCTCAGTGGCCGGGATCTGCAGCCTTCGCTGCTCCACCTGCGCGTAGAAGCAGTCGAGATCCAGGTGGATGATCACACGCCCATTGCCGGTCGTCTGCTCCATGGGCTTCAGTGATGATCGGCCGTTGCTGGTCCCACACGGTGGCCCACATTGGCTTTACGCGCCACTTTTTGTGTGACTTCACCGAATTTAGCGCGTAAAAAACAGAAGGGCCCAAATAGTGGCCCACATGCCCGCATTGCTAAATGTGGAGCGTGCTACAATTTGGAACCCACTTCAACCGGCGAGCAGTCTGTCAATCACATCTTTACTCAATGTGCTGATTGGCCGTAATCATGTCGCACTGTCTATTGGTCTAAAAGGGGCAACGTGTCACAGAAGTCAAAGGTATTGGCTGAATTAGCACCCGGTTCCATATTTTTGGTAACGGCTTGATTGGCTCTGGCCGCTGCCTTTGATCGCTGTTGATGATGCGTGAGGATTCCCTTGGCGGAGTTCCATGCAGCGAGAAGATCGAATGTCGCAATAGTGGGACTGCGGGGCATTCCATTTTGCTTCTATGCTCCATCTGGATGCAGAAAATGAGTGGAACTGCGCGAAAAAGAACCGACAAGCGTAGTACCGAGCATGATCTTCAGGGAGCTTGCTATTGGAATGCAGCGTCAAGGCCACATGTTTCGAGTCAAAGTATATGGATCTGGCGGGGCTTGGCATGCTGCCACGGTAAATAGCGGTACACTTGACAGAATAGCAAACCGATCTAATAGCATGGATGCCTGCTGCCACCAAAAGACACACTGTGGAACGCTCCAAGTCCACCTTTGCGGCGACCGTGTGCAATCGTTCATTCTCTGATACAAAACTGTCGAACGGATCCAAAGTCACTTATGCACAGAATAATATGCGCCACTTTGCCAGTCATCGGATGCTCGTGCTTCGGTGTTAGTTGGAGCCTTCTAGCTCAGCGGGGCCTTTTAGTTAGGCCACATTTCTACCGGTTCGATTTTTCAATCTTGCCACGAAGTCGCAGCATGACGGACGCCAACACGCCTGCCTGTCGGCCAACGAATGCCACTCCGTCACGTCCGGATGCACCACAGATCCTTGACGGCGCGTTCGAATTGTGGACCTTGTGCGCATTATGCGGCTCAAGGGTAACCCAGCAGGGCTCTTCTTTGCGCAGTTGCACCAAAGCCCATTCGCTGAAGCTGCGATGGAATCTGAGCCCACTGCCGCAGGTGTCACAGCGCGAAAGGCCCACTTTTCCGTGGATGGGGCTTTGCTTACGGTAAACTGAGTTCTCTACCGTTTGATTGGCCAAAACATGGTCCGCCGCTCTTTTCAGCCAATCCAATCGCCGTATTCGCGGCTGCAAGTGCGCGCATTGCGTGACGGGTGACGCAGCGTTCCCCTTCACACTCGACATTTTGCGCGCTGGTGCCCAAAAGACCAGCAAGAAAGACAGAGAGGAACAAGATGTGGCTCTTTGCCGCGGTCTTCCTGGCCATCTGCATGCCGGCCGTGCGCTCGTGGCTCGAGACGCTTTTCGCCGACCTCACCATCATCTTTGTGCAGAGCATCCCGGCCGTCGCCGTGGCCACGGCCGTGGCGTTCGTGATGGCGCTCGGCGCCCACCTGGCGATTCTCTCGGTGCGCAAGATGGAACGCGAATCCGTCATGGGAAAGGAGGAACAAGTTACTAGTAACAACAGCAGCAGCGGACGCCGTTCGGCGACGGTGCAGAAGGTGTTCGGCGCGTCGCTGTGGACGGCCGCCGTGCTCACGACGGCGCTGATTCCTGCCACCGGTATGGCCGTGGACATGTCGCCGGCTCTCTTTGACCCCTCGCGCCGCCTGGCGGCCAACAACTCGGTGCCTTACTCGCTCGTCGACAACTGGACGGCGCTCGTGATCATCGACCAGCACCTGACCAACTGCACGTACTCCGGCAGCTTGGAATGTGTCAAGAACCCGACGCAGCTCTCGGCCTTTGGTGACTATATCCAGAAGCCTGGCTACTGTTCGGCCTTTGGCGCTGCGTACTTGAACGTCTCCAGTAGCTCGTACGCTCTCCCAAACCAGTACCTCCCCATCAAGGCCACGGACGCGTACGAGAAGGGCTGGAGCAACAAGTTCTCTGAGTGGTCGGACACGAACCAGGAACAGTTTGCCGTTGACTGCCCTCAACTGTACAACCAAACCATCGGCACTGGTGAAGACTACCTGTGCTGTACCGAAAGCCAGTACGAAGGTCTTAGCACGCAAGTGCGACTGATCCCCGGCCAGTGTACGTCTTGCAAGGAGAACCTGCGCAATGTGTGGTGCCAGTTTACCTGCAACCCGAACAATTCGATGTACATTGAAGTGAATGAAGTGCGTATCGTCCCTGGTGACGATAACCACGTGTCCGATGTCTTTGCGGCCATTGAAGAAGCTACTTACCTGGTTGGTGATGACTGGGTGCGCGATATCTACGACTACTGTGAAGATGATTCGTCGTTCACACTTCTGTGTAACCCGACCCAGGGCTGTACCGATGGTTTTGGTCTCTTGGAGTTCATGGGCGAGTACAAGCTCAACCAGATCGGTTCGCCGCTGCAGATCAACTTCCTGACGCCGAACGAAATGAACTCGACCTACGAAGAGGAGATGCTGTGTGCTTGCTCCGAAACTGATCCTGAAGGATGTTTCCTTCCTATGAACACAAAACTGGAGTCTTGTGTGGGCGTTTGTGGCTCTCTCTGTGCCGTGAGCACTGATTCTGGACGATCCTACACTGACGCCTGTTACGGCGCAACTACGACTTCCTCCAGCTCAAGTGGTACTGGCAGCTCCAGTGTTGATGTGAAATGGGCTGAGCTGGAAGCGTACCTAGAAGACAACTTGAAGGCGACGGATTTCACTACGCTGAACTGGATCTTGGCGTTTGTTGGTGGCATCCTTGGATGCATTCTCATTTTGGGTTTCATTTTTGCCAGCTGCCACCGCCGTAAGTATGCTGCTGGCTCTAGCGATGGTGGCTTTGGTATGGTCGTCGTTGAGACTCCGGCTACTGGTATTGGTGCCGGCATTCCTCGCGACTCTGTCACTGGAACCGTCATACAGAAACGCCTTAGTTTCGTGGATGATTTCATGTCGAAGCACATGAAGCGATGGGCTGGTTTCATTACCACTGGTAACAACCCGATCCTGGTTATTACTGTGACGCTTATTATTTGTATCGTGTGCATGATTGGATTGACCAAGATTCATGTCGAATCTGATCCAGTCAAGCTTTGGGTGTCGACATCAAGTGTTTCGTACCAAGATCGTCTTCGCTTTGGCGAATTGTTCCGTCCATTCTACCGTTCGGAACAGATTATCTTGGTTCCCAAGGATGGTGGCATCATTGGCCGCTCGGCCTACCTGAAGGAAGCCATTCGCATTCAGAACGTCGCCGCTAATGTCACTTACGGCACCAAAGGTGACGACGACTACGTCGCTCTGGAAGATATTTGCTGGAAGGTCACTGGCACAACGTGCACGATTCAGTCGATTACGCAGTACTTCCAGAATGACATGGAAACGTTTGAATTCTACGAGAAGTACGGCATTGAAATGGAGCATTTCAGCGACTGCATCTACTCGCCCCAGAACACTGACGTTCAGGGCTGTTCCGATCTTGATAACGCGCTGCCGTCTGGCGTGTCGATCCCGTCGTACATGACTGATTGTCCGTGTTTGTCTGCTTTCGGCTCGCCTATGAATTTGTACAACACCATTCTGGGTGGTTTCCCCGATGG
>JAADVF010000675.1:0-15706 GCA_023334555.1 Elongisporangium undulatum | reverse complement strand
GTCCCACGCCTGATGACCGCAAAAGGCCGGAAGATCGGGGAGTCAAACGTTGCGCTCCAAGTGATTCGTCTGCGTGGCTTTGCGACTCTGAAGCAGCAGCCTTGTGCTGATGTGACAGGGGCGGGCGGTACTGATTCGACTCGACTAAGTACGGAGCTCGATTTTTTTCAGCGCCTGGCTATTGACAGGAATTGAACAGCCCATGTTAAAATGGACGTCTAACCACATACAAGGAGGAGATATATTGCGCGCCGACAGCCAACGAACGAGCGATCTGCTTGTTCTCGCCCGGCAAGCGCCAAGCCAGTGTTCTGATTAAGCCACAACTAATCGCAACTCCACTAGCCTCAGCCTCAGCGCTGTGACGTTGGACAAGACGCTGGTCGTGACGCTCCCTGTACCATAATCCGTCAGATCACGGAAGACACTGGCAATGGGAGCTCCTAGGGCGTCATGGCCAATGCCGCGGTCACGGTGCTCGAGGCCGTGTGCTCCGTCGTCCCGCTCTGCCTGTATTTGAGTCCGATCCGTCGAGTGGCCTGCAATAAGACCACGGGCGAGACGCCCGTTGCTGCCGCTTGTCACCATGTTCTGCAATTACCACTGCTGATATGAGCGCTTCTGCTTCGGGCTGCTGGAGATCTATTTCTGCTTCAAGTCCCCGAGCGACAGGATCCAGCAGAGCACCAAAGTAGTCATGGAGCTGGGCGCCAAGACCACGGCCCTAGAGAGCAAGCAGCCGCCAGCCGAGGCTTTAGATCAAGACCCAGGCTCCAAGTACGCTACCGCAAGCTCTCCCAGCCGCACGACCGAGTAATAGAAGACCGTCAGTTGACCACCCATCACACTAGCTAGTCGCCACTTTAATCAGCGGCCGATTGTCGCAGGCTTCATCCAGCCATCAACAGAGACACCAATGCAATTGGAATGTAAATCGTGGGTATTAATAATTAACGCTCATGTGGTATTACAGCGACCTCGTCGTCGTGGGTTGATGGCTCAGGCCTGAGGCTGTGGCCGGTGGTCTATTCCGAGCGGAAGAACTGCTCGACGATGGCCGGGGAGTGGTGCAGGCCTCTGCACAGCGCGCTCTGGCGCTGCGCCGCGTGGCTTCTTCGGGCCAGACGGATGAACTCGTTGCAGAACTTAGTCAGCAGCCGCTTGCGCGAATGGATGCCCGTGCCGATCTTGACGATCAGCCGCGGCTGCGCGAAGCTCGTGACGATGAAGCTCATGTACGGGTCACAGAAGTGGCACCGGTCGTCCTCGTGTTTCTCCTGGACGCAGCTCCAGACGCTGTGGCGTAGGTCCGCGAAGTCCGAGAACCGCTTCTCGAGCTGGAAGTCGGGCTCGTCCCCGTTCGCTTCCTGCTGCTTGGCGGTGCGCTGCATGTACACGTCTACGACGTAGTGCACGACGCCATGGCGCTCGACCGTGGTGTTGATCTCCACGCGGTCGATGGCCGAGAGGAACGCCGCGGGCGGGGGGCCGCCCACAGGCTCAAGCACGGGCACCGCGAGGGGCGTGGCGAACATCACGGGCTCAGCCATCCTGAAGGGAGCTGAGCAAAAGCGGCGGGAAGCGGATTCGGGAATGGCTGTTGGCTGCCATCCCGTTCCGCCAGGCTCAGGCGCTGGAGAGATCCAGCGAGGGCTGAAGCAGGCGCCCAGCTCAGCTCTGGTTTTCTTTCTTCCGTCCTCTTGAAACGCAAGTGGATGAGTGGGGGACGTACCGTGGGCTGGGTCTGTCTCATGGGCGGCTCTGGTCCATGTCGCCGACTGATGACTCCGCCATCCCAGCGCACTCATCTTTTGGTGCTGCTGGGTTTAACGCTGTCGCAGCGAACGTTCGTCCAGTCGCGATTGCGCATTCCCCCAATTGCCCATCCCCCAATTTTTCATTCGCACACGTTCAACCAGCGGAAGCCCATGCGCCCCAAGCCATTGAGAGAAGAACTGGCGGCGGCATAGCCACGAACACAGAGGTCCAGCCGTCATGACTAGCGCTGCGCTCACGGTGCTGGAGGTCGTGTGCTCCATGATCTCCATCTGCCTCTATCTGAGTCCTATCCCGCGCATGCGCAAGGTGATCCGTAACCGGCACACGGGCGAGACCCCACTGCTGCCGCTGGTCTGCATGTTCTGCAACTACCACTGCTGGTACGTGCCACTCCAGCCTGCGCCCTTCCTGCGCCGTTGACTGACCAGAGGCTATGGCTGCTATCAGGTTCTTCCACGGTATATTTATCGGCGACTACTTCCCTCTGGCCGCCACCACGTCGCTGGGCTTCACGCTCGGTATCGTCTACACCTGCATCTGGGTCAAATACACGCCCGACCGCATGTACGCGCTCAAGGTCGTGGCCACGGCCGTGGCGATCCTGGGGCTCATCACGGTCTACGCCGTGCTGGCCTGGCGGGGCGTGCTCTTCCACCAGACCAACGACCAGATCGGCGACGTCACGGGCTACTTCGCCGTGGCCGCCACGGTCGCGTTCTACTCGTCGCCACTGGCCACGATCCGCAAGGTGGTGCGCACCAAGTCGTCCGAGTCGCTCATCATGCAGATGATCATCATGGCCGTGGCCAACAACGGGCTTTGGTCCATCTACGCCGCACTCGTGAGCGACTGGTTCCTGGTCGTGCCCAACTCGATCTGCTTCTGCTGCGGTATCTTCCAGATCTATCTCTGCTTCAAGTACCCGAACGACCCGGAGAAGCGCACGAGCGTGGTGATCAATGACCTGGAGCACCTGGCCATCAGCGTCGTGCTCTCGCCCAAGAGCGAGCTGAGCGCAATGCCCAGTCCAACCTACGAGCTGGTGCACTCGCCCAAGCTCACGCCCATCCACAACACCGAGCACCGCGTCTAACAACCAGCCAGCCAACATGAACCAATAGTTATTACGGATCCACTTGACTCTTATATCGCCATCAAGGGAGCTGACTCCTGAGCGCGTGACGCGGCCTGCGTGGCCCATCGACCGCGCAACCAATCGCCAGGCATTGGCTTTTCTGCGCCACGGTATCGCATTCGGCGGCATCCACTCCGTCGCATATGCGCTCTGATTCAGCACGCGTCATCGCCAGCGACTCGCGCGCCGTGACGCTCAGTCGGTCACAGGAGACCACTTTGATTGAATCCAGTGGCCTTGGAGACTTCCCGGTCGCTGCTGGTCCAGTCCACGGCCTTGCGGCCTTATCCGGCGCCCAATGAGGAGCTGAAAATACCTCGACCATGCTCCAGTCGAGGACGATGGCCGTCGTCTGACGTTACAGAGGACACAACGTGTTCACGGCCCCAAGCATTCGCCATTGGGCTCAGCAGCAGCACCAGCACCGATAGATCGCCATGGAGATTGATCTCACTCGCTACAACAAAGAGCGCAGCACGATACGGGCAGAACAGTTCTTCAACACCAACCAGGACCGCTTCACGGCGTATCTTCGCATGATCAAGAACATGAAGCTGGAGCTGGCCGACTCAGTAGTCAGGGGCATCACCAGGGGCACCAAGGCCGACTGTGAGCAGTGGATGAAGCAGACGCTGGGATATTTGCCGCGGGACCGCTCGGTGCCCCAGCTTACGGACATCGCGCTCGTGTCGGTCGCGTTGACCGAGTTCGACATCGGGCAAATGCAACGGCCGCATGCGGCACTACAAGGACATCCCGCTGACGTCCAACGAACTGCGTTACGACAGTCGCGCGCGGAAGCACCGAGACGAGTCCCAGTCCACGCAGAAGGAGGGCAAGGACGTGGCCCACTAAGGCGGCCTGGACCTCATCACGCAGCTCAATATAGAGCTGGCCCCGCGGTTCCGAGCGGATAAGGAGTTCCTGCGCGAGTTTCTGAACCGGGACGCCAACTTCCGCATCGTGCTGGCCAACACCAACCGGTCGCTGCACAAGAACGTGGACAACGCGCTGGTGGCGCGCGATGCGGACGCTGCAGCCACGCGCGAAGCGCAGAACCGCATCGCCAAGATCGTGCAGTTCTTCCAGAGGCCGGAGCACCAGAGAGAGATGCTGGACAACGGCGGGAGACTGCTGTACGCCAAGTTGCGCGAAGTCGTGCGCGCGAACAACCCATTGCTTTGGGATATGCGGCGCGACATGGCCGAGCTCCGGTAGCAATAGTATAACAAGTACATGAACAGTGTTTGTACTTCTGAAGCCATCGCCGCGTGACCGAATCACTTGTGATTACGCCAGAGCCACTCGATGCTGGCTCGCTCGTCTATACCGGTCTTCATTTCCCAGTTGCATCGCCCATGATCCGCCGTGTGCTCAGCAATGCTGATCCCGTGCTACAGCGTCGCAGACGCCGCTTACTCTGCCGCTTTGTGTACGCGACGCTCACGATCTTCTCGGTCTTCGCGATTGTCGTTGGGTTCTTCCAAGTGAACCGGCAGGAAGAAGGCGGCAAGACGGACGTCAGCACGCGGAGCGAAGACTCGATGGTGCTCTACTGGCTCTACATGTTCCACGGCTCGCCCCTGGCGGCCGCCTACGTGCTTGTCTACTTTGGCCACAACGCCAAGTGCTGGAACCTCAAGCGGCTGCGGCGCGGGCACCACTTCAAGCTCAACCTGCTGCTGGCGTCGCTGCTGGCAGCAGGTTTCTACGCCAACTTCTTCTGGGGCGTGCTGCATTTGGAGGTGCAAACGGGGCCGAAGCTGGCAGAGGCCATCATCATCGCAGTTTGCGAGCTCTGTCTCATCGGCGTTCACGTGGTCGAGGAGCAGGAGATCCGACGCGAGCGCCACAAGCGCAAGAGACTGCTTCGCGAGCGGCAGGCTTTCATGCAGGAGGCGACGCTGAGGGAGACGATCAAACCTGGCTCTGGCTCTGGCGACATGGTACGAGACGAAGGAACAAGTGGTCCACGAGACTATTCATTGTTACATTAGCCAGCATGGCTGCTGGGCTCACTTCTCCACGGCGTGCTTGGTCAGTGGGATCAGGAAGAGCTCGAGCGTGAGTCCGCAGAAGAAGACCAGGCTCGTGATGAAGAAGCACGTGCGGTAGTCCCACATCTCCACGATGTACCCGCCGACCATGGCGCTGCCAGAGTACGAGAACACTGAGAGCCCTTCGAGCGCGTTCCAGCGGGCGCGCGCATCGCGGTGCACGTGGTCCATGAGCACGGAGCGGCGCAGCGGCTCGGAGCAGCGCATCATGCCTCCACGCATGAGGAAGAGCAGGATCTGCGCGTACAGCGGCTGGGCGAAGGACATGCAGAGCAGACAGCCCGTGGCGAACACCCGCGTCCAAGCGATGATCGGCATGCGACCGATCCGTCGCGAGGCCTTCTGACTCAAGGACGCCAGCACCAGCACCACGACCGGCTGCAGCAGAAACAGCACGCTGATCTGGATGGGAGAAAGCCCGTACTCGCGGATGAAGAAGAGCGGGAAGAAGAAGATGGAGATCCCTGCGCCGTTGGCCACGATGAAGTCCGAGAGAAACAGCAGCAGTGGCACGTGGTCCGACGTGAAGCACCAGAACTTCTCCACCGTTGGCTCCGGCTGGTCCTGGATCACGAGACGAGTCTCTTCGTCGGCGCTCTCACTGTCGCCCAGCTTGTCATTGTCGTCTGCGAACTCCGAGTCCTCGTACTGCACCTCCATGGCGTCTCCTGCGAAGGACGGAGTGAGCAGCGGCTCCACTGTCATGCTGCCAGGCGTAGCGTCCTGGTGGTGGAACAGGTTGGCCGAGTGGTCATTCGATACGATCAGATCGTCATCGTAGCGGAAGAGGAACACGGAGGCGATGCCGGCCAGCAGACAGCCGAAAGCCAGCACGGGACGCAGCTCCTGCAGCCGCCAGACGTCGCCCACGTACAGGAACAGCAGGATGCAGCACAGCGGACCGACCACCTGCGCCACGTTGCCGATGTTGTACTTGAGTGTGAACGGGAGCGAGCGGTGGCCGTTCGGGATCGAATCCGCAAAGATCGCCTCCATAGCAGGGCTCTGGAACGCGGCAAACAGCCCCCAGAGCCCAAAGGCGATGTACACGAGCGTGAGGCTGCTGGCTTCCACGGCCGCCAGCGTGACCAGCGTACTCAAGATGCCGATCACGCCCGAGATCTCCAGCACCGTGTCTCTCCGCGTGTGGTCGGCCAGATACCCGGCCGGGAACGCGAACACGAGCTGAGTGAGCCCCTGGATGCCCTTGACGATGCCCACGGGCTGGTTGGAGCCCGTGAGCACGAAGACATAACCCGAGATGATCTGCTGGAAGAGGATGCTGTTGGCCGCCCAGTAGAAGAACGCGAATGCGTACGTGTTGCGGATGTTGTGCTGCGCGTCCGTCGGGGTCTTCATCTGCGCGATCCCAGGCGATTCCGTGAGTGCGCGGCCGTTGGATCTTTGGATCGCTCCAGTGACCGTCATTCCGCTGCGGGCGACTCCCCGCGATGGTCATCAGTGATGAGTTGCTGACCCCCCAGCCATATCGCAAAACGTGGAAGCTTTAGTCAAGGCGCCAGCCACACTGGGAGCTGTGGTGCGGAAGCCATTACTCGCTCAGGCCAAGCCACTCGGCAGATATGGAATGGAATGCAGATCAGCCGAACGACGGCCAATGCCCAAGGCCACGTGCCTCCTGATCTCGATCTCCACAACCGAAGGTCCTGGGAAGACTGTCCCACCATGCGAGTGCGCCTGTTCAACGTGTACCTACATGTACCTACCTGGAGCCTTTCTCCAGCGGATCCTGTGGAGGGACCTCTCGGGGCTTGCTCTACTCACTCGAGATGGAGGCGTTCGGGGAAGTGTTGGGTCTGGTGATCCCTGGCGCCGGGAATGTTTTCCCTGCGCTACAACTGGCCTACGAGCTCTGCCAGGGCCTGGGCGAGTGTGGCGAGGTCTGTCGACTGGTGCGGGGTCGCTTCCAGCAGCTACTGGACGCTATTGTGGACCTGGACGGCCGGCGGAAGCTGCCCAAGGGCTCAGTGCTGCCCAAGTTCCGCGATGCGCTGGGCGCGTTCATCGCGTTCATGCAGCGACACCAGAACAAGAACGTGCTGCTACGGCTGGCCAGCAATCGATCTATCATGGAGCAGGTCCAGCGCACGAACGAGGAGATCGACGTGCTGTTCAAGCTGCTGCAGCTGGAGCACATGGGCGAGATGATGGACTGGCGCACGGCGACTTCCCATTGCTGGGAGCGGCAGCAGAGCGAGATGCAGGAACTGCTCACGAACCAGCGCGAGATCACGCAGATGCTGCAGGACGCTGGGTTGCTGGAGGCGCTGGCGCTGCTCAAGTACGAGTCCCAGTACCAGCGAGAGAAGAACACTCCGTCCCAACTGCAGATGATGGACCAGACGTTCTATCGGGCTGTGCGTGCGTCCAAGGCCAGCGTTCCGAGCATCCCGCCCTGGTTCATCCCGTCAGACGACGTGGTCTACGCGGTCGAGAGCTTTGAGGACGGGGAGTTCGGTCGCGCGCATCGAGGCAAGTGGAACCATACGGAGGTCGTGATCAAGACGCTGCTGGCCAGTGACGCCAAGACCAAGGATTCGTTCCTGAAAGAGGCCGGGATCTGGATCAAGCTCAACCACCCGCACGTTCTTGATCTCTACGGCGGCTGTCACGTCAGTTCCCCACCGTTCTTCGTCTGCGAAGACGCTGAACAGGGCAACTTCAGACAGTTCTTCGGCCAAGGACAGAACCGCCACGTGTTCTGGAGGCTCTTCCGGGAAGTCATGAACGGGATGCTGTACCTGGCCAAGGAGAAGATCGTGCATGGCAACCTCAAGTGCAACAACCTGCTGGTGGGCGCTGATGGCAAGGCCAAGATCGCCGACTTCGGCTTCAGTTTCATCCGAAGCGAGTCTCGAGCGCTGAGTAAGAAGTCCCAAGTCGACTCTGTGCGCTGGAAGGCGCCAGAGTGCATCCGCGGCGACGTGGAGAACCCGGATCTTCGCTCGGACGTGTACTCTCTGGGCATGTGCATCATTGAAGCCTGGACGGGCGACGTGCCCTGGGGGAATCAGTGCAGCGAGGCCCAGATCTCGGATCTCGCGTATGAATTCCGGATGCCGCTGCAACCTGTAGACATGAGCGATCGTGCGTGGCAGCTGCTCAAGCGCATGTGTCATCCTCATCCGTCCAAGCGGATTGCGCTGATCAACGCTGCGAGTGAGATATCGGCCATGGTTGAACAACAGTCCCAGGGCTCGAACCAGACGTGTCCCGGTGCCGATTGCGTCGCTACCATCATAGAAGGGTCTCGATTCTGCGCCTCGTGCGGCTACAAAATCGTTGGGACACCGAGCGTTTCCACACCAGCGCCGCTATCCCACAGCCCGTCCATCGTGGCGTTCGAAGCCAAGATGAACGCCCTGGCTGCTCTGTGCGACGAAACACACGAGTACCATTTGCTCTGCCATCACGTGCGATCGCGGTTGCAGGATGTTTTCAAGCAGCTGAGCATTCGTGATCGACAGCGGAAGCTACCCAACAGCGACATCATGCGCGGCTGTCTCGACTTGGCCGACCGCTTCCGTCTGTTCCTGGAAGACCTGTGCACGAAGGCCAGCATCGTAGCGCTGGTCGTGTGTCGCCGCGGCGTGCTGGCCTCATTGGAGCAGCTTCATTTCGCCATTGACTCGCTGGTGGAGCTGCTGAATATCGCAGAAGTCGAGACGTGGCAGCAGCAATGGCAGGCCAACCGCGCGATCTTGAGGACGACCATGCAGCATCGCGTGGCCAGTGCCAGCGACCTGTCCAAGCTTGTGCCGGAGCGCAAGGCCCAGAATGAAGCGATCCAGAAGCTCCGAGCGGAGATCGACAAGGGAGCGGGCCAGAACCCGCCAGACCACCAGGCGCTCATGCTCGGGCTGCTGGATAGGATCCGGCGACTCCTGGTGACCTCTCCTGGGCTGTTCCAGCTCACGGTCACGCTGGTTAAGGCCACGGATCTGGTCGCAGCGGACTACTGGAAAGGCTCCAGCGATCCGTACGTGATCTTGGCTCTCCGGGGCGACAACCACAGGAGCGCGATGCACCCGCACGAGCTGAATCCAGTGTGGAACCAGAGCTTCCAGTTCACTGTGGACACCAGGACCGGCCAGTCGACGCATCATCACCTGGTCATTCAGGTCTGGGACCACGACACGTTCACGCCCGACGATCTCATCGGCACTCTGAGCCTCCCAATTGAGACGCTGCTGCAGGAAAGACCACATCCGCACTCGGTCGTGGCGTATCCGCTTCAGATCCCCTCGCAGTATGCGTCCCAGAACCGACAGAGCAAGATCCACCTCAAGATGGCGTTCCAGCGGATCTCTTGAAGCCAGTATACTGTATAGGCCTTGTATACAAAGCACGTGTTCAGAACTGGTCAGATGATTCCACAATAAAGTGAACCCGCTCCTCCTCCTCCTCGGCCTCAGTTCTCAATCGTCCATGGAAGCGGCCGGCAACGTGCTGGATCTAGTGGTCCCTGGTGCTGGGAAGGTGATCCCAGCGCTGCAGCTGGCCTACGAGCTCTGCAGCAGCCTGCACGAGTGCGGCGAGGTCTGTGCGCTGGTGCAGCGCCGCTTTCAGGAGCTACTGGACGCCATTCTGGATCTGGATGGGCGAGACGAAGTCCCCAGGAGCTCCGTGCTGCCCAGGTTCCGCGATGCGCTGGGCTCGTTCATCGCGTTTCTGCAACGGCACCAGAAGAAGAACGTGCTGATGCGGATGGCCAGCAATCGCTATGTGATGGACCAGGTAAACCGCACGAACGAGGAGATCGACGCGCTGTTCCGGCTGCTGCAGCTGGAGCACATGGGCGAACAGTCCGACTGGCGCAGGGCAGTGGACCAGTGCTGGACGCGGCAGCAGAGCGAGATGCAGGAGCTTCTCCAAAGCCACCGCGCGATCGCCCAATTGCTGTTGGACTCCGGGCTGAAGGAGGCCCTGGCGCTGCTCAAGTACGAGTCCCAGTACCAGCGGGACAAGAACACGCCGCAGCATCTGCAGATGATGGAGACCACCTTCCAACGGGCTGTGGTCACAGCCAAGATACAGGTGCCGGACATCCCGCGCTGGTTCATCCCGTCGGACGACGTGAGCTACACAGTCGAGGACTTTGGAGACGGCTACCTGGGCCGCGTGAATCGTGGCCAGTGGAACCATACGGACGTCGTGATCAAGACGCTGCTAGTGAGCGACGAGAAGACGCAGAGTTCGTTCCTGAACGAAGCCAACACCTGGATCAAGCTCAACCACCCGCATATCCTCAAGCTCTACGGCGCCTGCCACGTGAGTTCCCCACCGTTCTTCGTCTGCGAAGACGCTGAACAGGGCAACTTCAGACAGTTCTTCAGCCACGGCCAGAACCGCCACGTGTTCTGGAGACTCTTCCGTGAGGCAGTGAACGGGATGCTGTATCTGGAGAGAGAGAAGATCGTGCACGGCAACCTCAAGTGCAATAATCTGTTGATCGACGCGGGGGTCAAAGCCAAGATCGCTGACTTCGGCTTCAGTTTCATCCGAAGCGAGTCTCGGGCGCTGAGCAAGAAGTCCCAAGTCGACTCTGTGCGCTGGAAGGCGCCAGAGTGCATCCGAGGCGACATGGAGAGCCCAAATCTTTGCTCGGACGTGTACTCTCTGGGCATGTGCATCATTGAAGCCTGGACGGGCGACGTCCCTTGGGGCAGCGACTGTGGCGAAGACGAGATCAGAGAATTCGCCTATGAATTCCGGATGCCGCTGCAACCTGTAGACATGAGCGATCGCGCATGGCAGCTGCTCGAGCGCATGTGCCATTCTCACCCCGTGAGGCGGATCTCATTGAGCGAGGCTGCCGATGTCATGGCCGCCATTGCCGAAGCCGAGTCACAGGAAGTGCACCAGACAACCCCCTGTCCGAGCTGCGACGCTTCCATGGCGTTGGGGGCCAGATCCTGCTCCTCATGCCGCTGGAGCATCAGCGCAACGGGGCTGCAGTATTTCTCCCCGCCGCCGTCGTCGCGCAGTCCGCTCATGTTGAAATTCAAGGCCAAACTGGAGAGTCTCTCCCCTCTGTGCGACAACACGCAGGAGTACCAACTGCTCTGCCACCACGTGCGCTCGCGATTGCAGGACATTTACAGGCAACTGAGCATCCAAGACCGCCATCGGAACATACCAGATACCGACATTCTGCTGGGCTGCTTCGACATCGCCGACCGCTTCCATGAGTTTCTGGAGAGTTTGTGTGCCAAGACCGACATCGTAGTTCTTGTCTTGAGCCACCGAGAAGTGCTGACATCGCTGGAGCAGTTTCATCACTCTACAGATTCGATCGTAGAGTTGCTGAGCACTGTTGAAGTCGAGACGTGGAAGCAGCAATGGACTCGAAACTGCTCGATTCTTGGATCCAGTATGCAGCACCGCGTGGCGAGCGTCAGCGACCTATCGATGCTTATCCCGGGACGCGCACAGCAGAGTGAAGCAATGGAGATGCTACGAGCACAGATAGAGAACCGAGCGAATCAGGATTCACCGGACCATTTAGCGCTGCTACTGGAACTTTTGGACAAAATCCAAAGACTCGTAGCAACCTCGCCCGGCCTGTTTAAGCTGACCATCACGCTCGTTCGGGCCTCGGACCTCGTCGTGGCGGACTACTGGAAAAACTCCAGCGACCCGTACGTGGTGTTCATGCTCGGGAATGTTAAATTCAAAAGCACGATGATCCCGAGGATTCTGGACCCTGTGTGGTACCCCAACGAGAGCTTCCAGTTCACAGTGGACACACGGGCGCCAACCAGCCAAAGCCTGGCCATCGAGGTCTGGGACGACGATACGCTGGAGCCGGACGATCTGATCGGTACCTTGCGTCTTCCGGTCCAGTCGTTGATTGGCAAAATGCCGAGCCCAGACGCTGCCGTGGCGTATTCGCTGCAAGTGCCCTCGCGATACGCCAAGCAGAACCGAGAGAGCAAGATCTACCTGAAGATCACGTGTCAGCGTGTCTAGTTATCTGTCTGTTCCAAACGCAAGAGTGAACACATTGACTTGATCGGATTGAATACAGTCGTTTCAATAACTTTATTACATTAGACGCGTTGCTGCACGTCGCTTGGGTTGCTGCCCACGGGCGCCAAGGGCGAGGCCATGGCCTCGTAGGTCGGACTGGGTGCGGCATCGCCCTTGGGAGCCATGTCCACATCCACGGAGACGTTCGTCTTGGGCAGCTTGTTGGGGTTGTACTTGATGTAGAGCAGCACCTGGGACAGCGTGAAGCACAGCGCCACAGCGTTGGGCACGAGGATGAACGCGTCCATGATGATGAGCGCGTAGATGACCCAGAGCGTGTTGCAGGTCATGCCCATGGCGCAGAGCGGAATCGGGATGGACGCGGCCGACTTGGTGCGCAGCACGCGGCGGATGGTCGCGAGCGGCGACGAGAAGAACACAAGCGTGGTGGCAATGCCCACATAGCCCAGCACGAGGCCGATACTGTGGTTGGACTGGCCCGTGACGCCGGCGTATGCGATGACGGCGTAGAGCGTGGCGAGCGCCACGGCGCAGAGAGCGACCGTGATGATCCGGAACGCCTTCTTGCGGTCGTCTGCGTGCACGGTGAAGATGATGGTGTACACCAGCGCGAAGCACTCGCCGATGAACATGGAGGTCGAAAGCGGGAAGACGTCGTCCACGAAGAGCCCGTACATGACCCACATGTGGCAGTTGGTGAACATGCACACGATGGGCAGCAGCGGCATCTCGCCCGTGGTCTTGGTCTTGTAGATGTTGTACATGCGCGGGGCCGGACTGAGGTACATGGCTAGCGACCCGAGCGTGGGCAGGGTCTTGAAGACTGTGAACAGAGCGCCGTGCATGGTTCTGGAAATAATGCGGAGTGAGCTGCTGGTCGCTGGCTATTGAAAGCTGGAGATGGTCACTTGGGATCTTCACGTGAGTGGATTGGAAGACGAACATGTCGTCCCATCAGGCGTCTTCAGGCTGCAAAGGCGTCCAATCAGAGCCAGGAAACAGTGATGCATCGGCTGTCAACTGGACCTGGAGCCAATCAGAACTGAACTTTGCTGGCCGACATACGGGCGAGAGACCGGGCGAGACGGAAATGACGCGCGTCCATGTGCACCACACCAAAGTCTCTTCTAGCTGGTGGTGCCGACCACCGCCATTTGGCAGCTCAAAGCAGTAATCTATTGATTGATGGACTCGACTGGCTGCTGCTGGTCACTGATCTTCGTATGTCTGGGCCTCTGGTTGCACTCTGGGGAAGCGCCTTGCCGCAAATCCGATCTGGTGCGCTCTGGACCGACTGACTGAGCGTAGAGCCAACGCCGTCTCCATCCGTAGTTCCTGGGCTCTTGAGCGGTGTCGTGCTTGACTGCGATGACCTTCCCACCAGTTCACGGTGAAGATACGCTGGCTTCTCGACATTTCCATGACGGCCGGTCGCTGCTTGTACGCGTCTAATTGAGCAAAGACCCTTCTAGTCGAAGGACATGGGCTTCGCTTACTATCAGACGATGCTGCTGTTGGTCTCGCCCTCCGAATTGAGCAGCAGGATGGCGCCGTCGCTCACGTCATCCGCGTCCGCTCGGCTCTTGAGCAGCTTCTCGAGCGTCTTGGCGATCTTGATCTGGCCTTCCAGCGTCGACTTGAGCGTGGCGTTCTCCTGCTCGGCGCGCTCTCGCTCCTGGAACTGGCGCTGCGCCAGTCGCTCCCAGACGGAGGCCAGCAACGCGGATGGGTGGCCCTTCTTGGCCTGCGGCTTCCCCGCCACCATCGCGCTGGACGAGCTGCTCTTGGTCTTGTCGGTCGCGCTGGCGCCCGTGTTGATGCGCTTGAGCTGCGACAGCCGGCCCTCCATCTCCTTCACTTTGCTGCGCAGATACACGAGCTCCTCCTTCTGCCTGCGTACGCGCTTCTTGCTGGTCTTCTTCCCGTCGTCGCTGCTGGGGGGCGCCGGCACGACCGACTGGCTGTGGCTACTGCTCACAAGCGACAGCGCGTCATCGGTTAGCGGCGTCGGTGGCAGCGGCGAGACTGCTACAGAGGCAGCCAGAGCCTCTTCCGGCGCCTCCAGAAGGTCGGCATCGGCGTCAAAGCCGCCGAACAACGCCGACTGCACGTCGAAATAGCTGGACATGAGGCCCATGGGCGTGGCGCTGGCGTCCACCACTGCGGCCGTGAGGCTCTCGGACTCGTCCCCATAGGCGTCCACGAAGGCCAACGCGGCCTCAAGCGATAGTGCACCCTGCGGGTCGTCCATACTCGCGCGGGAAGCGCCTGCCACTCCGGTCTCCATAGCCATGGCCGGTGTCATTCTCTATAGTGACAGTTAGGACAATGCAGAAGGCTCGAAAACCCACTGGGGACTCTCTGTCGTAAACACAGACAAGTGATTGGCTGTAAATAGAAAAATACAGGTTGTGATTGGCTATTAAAGCACATCTCCATTGGACCGTAAACATGTATGAGACATGCTGATTAGTCCCGGCCGCTTGTGGCTCAGAGCCGCTTTGGGTGGGAATTCGGCCGCATAAGGTGGGAATTGGGCGGAGTTCCCATTCAGCTATAGAAAAGCCAAGTTTCTTTTTCGTTCTTCTTCTTTTTGTGGGATTACCTGGCTATGAGCTCCATGGTAAAACATGTATACTCAGGCGCTGGTGTTTCTCAGGCCAGAGCAGCACATTCCGCCGTGATGAACAATTTGGGTAATACCGGTAATCACTTCCGTGCCTTCGTTTCTTGTTTTCCAGTCGGATGGGCTTTCGCATTGAAGCATTGAACGTCTGGATGACGACGAGAAGCAACCCACACACGCTGTTCTGGCTCACGGGCACGCAGCAAGTGCAGCACCGGGCTCTCGTCATGAAGCCACGTCTCGGAGACCGGATGACCCACCTCTCTCCCGCGGGATGGAATTTAACAGCTCTGGGACGCGCCCGTGAGCTGCCCAGAGCGCAGTGCTGGCTGGACTGCGAGTCACGTGCTCAAGGGGCTGGCGAGAAACCGCACCATCATGGACCAGATCTGGATCACGAGCGAGGAGATCGACTGGCTATCCAAGCTGCTGCCGTATGGGTGAGATGTGACTGGCGCAAGGAGACCGAGCAGAACTGGAAGTGGCAGCAGATGAACGACCAACTCAGGAGCCAGCCAGCCATCGCAAAGTTGTATCAGGACACCGAGCCGGTGGATCGCGGACTTATGGACTTGTGTCTCTGCTCACGTACGAGTCCCAGAATCAGCACTCAACCAACAAGCAATCGTAAGTCCAGATCATGGAGAGCACTTTCGCTCGTGCTGTGAGCGTGACCAAGATCCAATTGCCACCCATCCCGTCCTGGTTCATCCCGTTCAGCGACGCGGTCTGCAAGTCCGAGAAGCTCGAAGATGGCCCCTGCTCTACGGCTGCGTGAATTGAGGCAAGTGGAATCACGCAGAAGTTGTTGTAAGATGCTGCTTGTGAAGTCGAGGCCCAGAACTCAATCCTAAAGGAAAGACAAGACCTGGATCAAGGTCCACCACCCGCACTACGGCGCCTGTCACGTGAAGTCGCCACCATTCGTTGTCAGTGAAGATGCCGAACAGGGCACACTACAGGCAGTT
Source organism: Elongisporangium undulatum (assembly GCA_023334555.1). NCBI lineage: Eukaryota > Oomycota > Peronosporomycetes > Pythiales > Pythiaceae > Elongisporangium > Elongisporangium undulatum. The sequence goes on along the minus strand of JAADVF010000675.1, from coordinate 127 downwards.
TTTCAGCACCTTGATCGAGGTCGTCCCAGACAGTCTGGGACAACGGCACGTTCACACAGTACGATCTCATGGTGTCGTTGAGCCTCCCCATCCAGACGCTGCTCCAGCAGACCACGGCTTCGGATGC
>JAADVF010000674.1:0-15756 GCA_023334555.1 Elongisporangium undulatum | reverse complement strand
TCTCTCTGCTCCATCTCGCTTCGCATGCTGATCGCCGAGATGTGGGTCTACCCGATCCCGTTCGGGTATGCGTGGGGAGCAACGCCGTACTCGATGTTTGTGGCCACGTTCTTCCTCATCGCCGTGGGCAGGAAGCAGTTCCGAGACAAGCCGGGCTTATTCCGCGAGTTGTGTCAGCAGTTCGTGATTGTCATGGTCCAGGTCATGCTGTGCGTGGTCTATCCGACGTACAATGCGATCTATTTGCGACTGAACAAGTGGCAGCAGCCTTTGTTCGTGTTTGTGTTGCCTCTCCTCAAGTTCGTGATGCAGAACATCGTGGCCTGGTCCACAAGCCACCTGGTGGAGTTCATGCCTGGCGTGACAGTATTCTCGGTCGAGGTGTTCAATGCGCTCTACTTGGCCAAATGCATGCAAAGTGCAGGATCGATAGCAACGTTCGCGGCTATTATGGTGTTTGACACTTTCGAATCGGTCGTGGCCTATCGTGATATGAAAGCCCAAACGGCGCACCTGTACCAGCTGATGAAGCAGTACAATGCGACCAACCCAGACAAGCGGTTCGTGGACACAGTCATGGCTGTGTGCCAGGAACCTGAGGTTTTGTCACGAAAATGGTCGAACATTCGAGTCCGATCACCTATCCGACTCACACTCTCGATAGAAAGCACAGTCATGATCGATGAGCTCTTTCGCACGCAGACTGCTGCCTTGGCACGCGTTAGTATCATAGACAAGGAAGCTGCAACCAAGGCTGCTGGTCCCGAAAATAAGAGTATATCTCAACCAAAGCCACGACCAGCGGTTGAGCTATCACCGGTTATAGCATACGTTGACAGGGATTCAGCATCCCCTTATCCGCCTTCAGAGGATGTGGTGTTTGTTAGCAGGGGCGCTACAACAGCACGCTTCCAAGAGGAGAAAGCGAGTAAACTTGGTGGCGATTTATCTGATATGAACATCAGTTCTGAAGATATAAGTGCAATCGAATCTCAAGTCGACGACTTTGGTACCAATCAAGATGGTTCTAAGCAGCAAACAGAGTTATTGTTATTTCGACCAAATGTTGAGCGGGTTGGACCTTCATCGAACGAAGCCATTCGGTCACGTTTATTGCAACGAACAATCACTTATGATAGCTTGCGCCTCACCAAAGAAGAACTCCTGCGCCTCGCATCCAACACCAAACTCAATGACTCCAAGTTTGCTCCGAAAATCGCATCCAATTCTCCAGCACTCACTTCGGACGAGAAGGTCCAGTTTGTGAACCAGTCGCTCAAGATCATATTCCACTGCGAGTATCATGCACTGGTGGAATACATCGAGGCCATGATCCCCATGCTCTACTGCGTCTACGTGACCATTCTCACTCAGCTGCCAAGTCATGTCTATTACCCAGAGACACGCAATATGACTGATAAACATGTGGAAAAGATGGTGAGCAACATCTTCACATATGCATGGCTGGAGGTACTCTCATTTATTGCGATGCATTACACGATCAAGTGGAAGTTCGGCTTTTCTCCCGCGTATTTACTCGCTTTCGTGCTGGAAAACCAGGCAATGGAGTTTCAGGCTCGATTGTTGGTCTGGTTCACGTACGTTTTGGAGATCACATTGGTGCATTATGGTACGTCTAAGGTTTCAGTCAATCTTGGCTCTGTAACGCGAGCATTCATTGTTTGTTTCTGAGGACAGGAGTTGATTTGACGCTGAAGTTCGCCTGGCTGAAGGGCGACTGGAGCGGTATGTAGACACACAGGAGCCGTGTGTGTAAATGCAATGGCAACACCATGCTTGTCGCATCGAGGATCTAATTAGTACATGAAAGTAGTACTATATTTTGTTGTGAAAGTGATATTCGCCTAGGCTTGTTGTGAAAGTGATATTCGCCTAGGCTTGAGCGCCGTCAGCTCAGTGGATATGGGGTGATAGTCATTTGCAGTTAAATTCAAACCACAAGTTGAACGGAGAAGTCGGCACATGCTTCAGCTTGACATAAATGTGATTTTGCACGATAGTCAAAGCCTGAATCGGCTGGTTTTACGCTATTTTGGGAGCAGAACGTCTAAAATGAGCGACTACAGAAGCAAGGGCGAGCAGTTTACCAGCTTAAAAATGATGCGACTTGACACAATTTCGCTAGCTTTAATGCCAATATTTGCGAGAGGAGCAACACCAGGTGCAGACTCTTCTACAGACATCAATGGAAGCCGCCAACTCTAAGGTCCCAAGATCTGCGTTTTACGCAATCCTTGAGTTTATCCACACACTCCAAGCTCAGCTCCATCGCTTCTACGTGAGTCACCTAGGCGCATCCTCTCTCGAGTAGGCTCAAGCGTTTGACACCTATCGACTCGAAACTCCATTACAGCGCGTCATTTGGATCTGTGTCGCGCTACCTCTCGGTCCACTCGTTGCTGCCATTGCGCTGGAATGTGTCCCGCTCCAACACCCGACTCTTGGGCGGAAAGTCAATTACGGCATGTTCATCCATAATTTCATCATGTGCATCATCACTGGCGCTGGGGCTTGCATTCAAACCAAGCAATTGATGCCAGCGCTTTCGATGTCCAATGCCAATCTTTCTTATCGCAATTGTGGATGCTGTGTTCACGAACGCATTTTTTTGCTCCTGTTCGCGGTTCTTTGGGCCTTCTCGGTTCGCTTTGGATATATCATGGCACCAGTTCCGTTCGCAGAGGTTCTGACGGCATCATTTGTACTCGCAGAAGGCCGAAAGCAGCTGAGAGATCAGCCAAGCTTAGTCGGAGAACTGCGGCGACAATCTGTGATCATCCTCGTTCAGGTCATGCTCTGCATTGTTTATCCAGTATCTATCTACGACTCAACCCAAATGCGCAGACCGCGTTCATCTACTGCCAATGATCAAATTTGGAATGCAAAACGCTGTAGCCTGGTCGACCAGCCATTTGGTGGAGTACATGCCTGCGTCACACTGTTCTCAGTCGGAGTGCTCAATGCGTTGTACCTGTCAAAGTGTATGCAAAGTGCGAGCTCGAGAGTCACTTACTTAATCATCATGACAGTAGATCTGCTAAAAATGTAGCTTAATGCTACTCTCTGCATGGCAAAGCCGACATAATGTCGCAGCTGATGCAGCGAAGTCAGCTGCCAATCAACTCCAGCAAATCCCTCATTCGGACCGTGATTGCCTTATGTCAATAGCGCGCCAGAGGAGAAGAGAGAATTGGTGCACGAGGCGCTGAAGATTCCCTTCCACTGCGAGTACCACTTGCTCGTGGAATACATCGAGTTCATGATTCCGTTGATGTGTTCTCTTTATGTGGCCGCACTGTTCCATTTACCAACTGCGGCGTATTATCCAGAAACGAAGTACACGACCTCCGTCAACTGGCGATTTTGGTCTCCAATCTTACAACCTACGCATGTCTCGAGTTGATTCTCTATCTTGGATTGCGTTTCGTGATCAAGCGAAAGTTTGGGTTCTCACCAGCACATTTGGTGGCGATTGTGATTGAAAATCGCTTCACGGAGTTACAAGCTCGGCTGTTTGTAGGGTTAGCTTTTGTACTCGGGCTCACGATCGAGCATTTCGGTAGGTTTCTCCATTACGATTTGGCCACTGAAATGATTTGAAAAAACTTACGCATTGGCTTTTGTTCAGGGACAGATTTGGCGCTACAGTTTGCATGGCTGAAACATCAATAGCTAAATGTCTACATTGATTCCGTTCAGGGCAGAGATTGCTTAGATGCCTTTTGTAATATGCGACTTGTTTTCCCAAAGCAAGCACTAGAATAATGTTCATAAATAAATTGTACGAAGCTTCGTCAAGAGGAGATCCGTTCTGTCGTATAAAAATGCATGTATCAGCCAGCAGCTGCCTGATTAAACTTGAGTGATCTCCCAAGTAGATCTGGATATATGGCAAATAACAATGCGAGAGCGACTGGCCGCTCGAGCTAGCTTACGCAGATTTGACAGGGCCAGGTGGATAGTGCCAAAGTGCTTCTTGACGCGGAAGTTGCATTTTTTCATCGTCAGATAAGGTGAAATTCAAGGAGAAGCACAAGAATAGGATAATCACAGGGTATATCCCTGCAGTAAGGTTCAGCGAAATGAGAGACCACCAGTGTATCCGACGCTAAAACGACAGCAGTGAGCAAAGCAAGAGGTGAAAGGTCCCCTTACTGCGATTATGAACGGTCTATCGGGATTTTGTTATGTTTTATAGGTTGGCAAGTGCGTGTTTCGGACAATTTTGATTGTTGAATGTAGGCTTTTGCTATTCTTTCGCCCTGTGCAGGAGCGCACTGTGATGTTGAAGAGCGAGTTTATGTAAGCCACACAGTAACACAAAAATAATGACACAAGCGATTGCTGTATCATTTTTATGAGTTTTCGACTGGGGTGGTTTGGATCAAAGCTGCTGTTAATATGGCACTCATGTTACTCATCATTTTTCGTAATTGAGAGATGCTTGAAACCACCTATCAGACGCAATTAAAGTGTCTATCTGAAGTAAGTGATACCGATCTCAGCTTAATAGACGAGCTGGAGACTGATTCGAATTTAATGAGAAAGCTAACCGTATCAGCTCGGCCAAATCGTTGCTTCCAAATTCGGCAATGCTAGATGCTGGTAGTATTTTGGGAGCATGACAATCTGAAAATAGCAACTTCAGAATCGAAGCCGTTCCAATCAGCTTTTAGACAATGACGCAAAACATCAGTTTCGGCACCAGTCTTCATTCCCAGGGAAGACCGACATGATAGCGCCGATTGCGAACGCTCATGGGGTTCCAGCTGATGACACTACTAGACCCGCCAGCTCCAAGATCCTAAGATCTGCCTTGAACACAGTGACTGATGTCATCAGTACACTCCAAGCGCACATCCATCGTTTCAGTGTGAGCCATCGTGGTGCCTACTCGGTTGACCAAGTGCAAGCATTTGACACCTATCAACGTCAAACTCCAATATGGCGCGTCATCTGGATTTGTACTGCCCTGCCGCTCAGTCCACTCATTGCAGCCATTGCGCTGGAATGTGTCCCGCTTCAGGACCCGAGCCTTGGATGGAAAGCCAATCACGGGATGTACATCCGCAATTTCATCATGTGCATCATCACTGGCACGGGCATTTGCATTCAAACCAAGCAGTTGATGCCGATCCTTTCTATGTCCTACAAGACCATCTTGTTTATCTCATGTGTGCCTGGCGTGATTACCAACGCGCTTTTGCTGCTGATCGCGGCCGTTTGGGTCTTTCCGATTCCCTTTGCGTACGTCGTGGCGCCAATACCCAACACGACGGTTCTCGCGGTGTTATTCGTGCTTGCCATTGGCCGCAAGCAGCTGAAAGAGAAGCCGAGTCTGGTCGTGGAGCTGCAGAAGCAATCTGTGATCATCCTCGTTCAGGTCTCGCTCTGCATTGTCTATCCAATATTCAACGCTATTTACTTACGACTGGACCCAAATGCGCAGACCGCGTTCATATTCATTCTGCCAATCATCAAGTTTGTCATGCAAAACGCTATAGCCTGGTCGACCAGCCACCTCATGGAGTACATGCCAGGAGTCACACTGTTCTCAGTCGAAGTGTTCAATGCGCTTTACATGGCAAAGTGCATGCAGAACGCAAGCTCTAGAGTCACGTACTTGGTCATCATGGGCGCAGATATATTGAAAATGGCCTATAGTTTTTACAATCTACACGGCGAAGCGAACCGAATGACCGAATTGATGCAGCGATGCCAGCTGCCTCCCCACGCTAGCAAATCCATCATTTTTACCGTGCTTGCGCTATGCCAACAACCCGCCGTTCTCTCCAGTCGCGGGTCCGAGATCAAGTTTCGGTCAGAACTGGCACATCTCTGGCAGTCTAAATCCGACGTTGGTGCTTTGAAGCAACGTTCAGGATCAGAACGATCAATGGTCATGGAGAAACGAATAATGAAGGCGAAACCGAGAAAATCCCCTTCGATGCAGTCGAGAATGATATCTCCCACCAAAGTGATTCCGCTGGATAATGATCTGGCTATAACATCAGCATCTCAAAACCCAGTATTTTCCCCTCGGGATAGTAATAACAAGAGTCCCCAAAAGCCTATTCGATCGGTTGCTGTAAAAGCCAAGAAGAAATCCAATGCGCTGACGCCAGAGGAGAAGCGCGAGTTCGTACATGATGCGCTGAAGATTCTGTTTCATTGCGAGTATCACCTGCTCGTGGAGTACATTGAGTTTATGATCCCGACGATCTATTCGCTCTATATGGCCGCGCTTTTTCATCTGCCGACAGCGGCGTACTATCCTGAAACCAAGAACATGACCTCGACTCAACTTGCGAATTTGTTATCCAATGTCTCAACATACGCCTGCCTCGAGTTGTTTTCGTTTCTTTTATTGCACTTCGCGCTCAAGTGGAAATTTGGCTTCTCTCCAGCGTATCTGGTGGCCTTCGTAATTGAAAATCGGTTTACGGAGTTACAAGCACGGCTGATCGTGTGGTTCCCGTACGTATTGGGGCTCACAATCGAGCACTTAGGTAGGTTTTCTCATTGAAGCATTGTCTGTTTGAGGACTCACAACTTCGTCTTGTGTTTAGGGACAGATCTAACGCTACAGTTTGCATGGATGAAGAAGAAACAGACAACGAGCTAGATACCAAATCACAGACGGCAAGAGATTTCTTTGATGGATGCGCAACTTCTAATTCCGAAGCAACCATTAGTTTTCATGAATGCATGTTATAAGGCTCTACCCAGGAAATCCTTTTGTTGGTATCATTCAAATTGAATGCACTTTTCTGTTAAAATGCATATGGGTCGTCCATGATCGCTGCAGGGGTCTCAGGCTTCGCCTCTCCAGTCATCACTGTCGTTTTAGCATCGGATGCACCAGCGGCATCACTTTTAACTGATCCCTGTTTCCACTCCTGGATCGATGCTTTCAATTTATCATCGCTCTGCAACTGTTGCATCGTCAGAGGCTCTCCGCTGAGCGGGCAACGGTTGCCAAAGTCACGGAACCAGGCTTCTATCACTCGACGCTCGAAGACATGACCGAACGGACTGCGAAGGGGGTCTTTGAGTAACTTCAGCGACACCGAGCACTTGTATTCAGCTGGGATATCCTTTGACTTGCCGCTCTTGTGCTTTTTCTTGGATTTCGTCTTTCCTGACGATGAGGAATGAGCAACTTCTGCCTTGGTCTCGTTGTCCTTGCTTTCTCCATCGTCTTCCTCAAGCTCTTCCCTATCAGCATCTTGAATCGAGATCGAGGGTATGGACGTGGTTGCTAAATCCGGAAGATCACCAAGCAACGGGTAGTCTTCCTTCCTAGCCAAAGGCGCCGCATGGATACTTTGCGCTTTCGTCGGACTGGATTTCTTGGATGAGCCTTGGGTTTCCTCAGTATCGGGTTTCTTGGGTTTTTCTTTCGACGGGGATGCCGGTGCCGTGTGCTTGGCAATATCTTCCAGCATAGCGCGGATTTCACTATGAATGGTCAGATCCTTTGCTACCGATCCTTTATCCGTTTTCACTAGAACGTCCGCCCCATAGACAATGAACAGCTTCACAATCGCCACACGACTATGGTAAGCGGCCTCATGCAGCGCAGTCCACCCGAGTTTGTTGACTGCGTTCAATGGCACGCCCCACTCCAGTAGTACCTTGACCGTGTCCACATGGCCCTGGCGAGCTGCCTCCGCCAATGCAAGTTGGCCTGGGAATGGGCACAACGCAAACTCTGGGCAAATGATATCGTATTTTGCTCCAGCCTTGAGTAATTCTCGCGCAACAGAAGCGTATCCACGATGACAGGCATCATACAGTGGAGTCCAACCGACTGAGTTTTTCACGTTGACGTTCGCACCTGCGCGGATGAGCTTGACAGTCAAAGCTTCAAGACCGTAAGCACACGCAACGTGAAGAGGAGTCCATCCACAGGAGAACGACCCTGGGCCGCGACGAGTGACCATGTTCAGGTCGCACTTCTGCGTGACCAGCTCCTTCAGAATCGAGATACCAGCTTCTTGCGCATTCAAGGTATGGCAGCAGGCGTGCAATACTGTCCATCCGTCGTTGTTCGGCTGGTTCAGCGTGGCTTTGTCCAGAACGACCTTATCGTTTCCGATGTAAACCACCAGCATGGTGTCAGTCGATTCACTTGGGAGCGCATCCGATTCCTCGTCCAAATCAGCAGCGATAGTCTTGCCTTTCCCTGTGGAGTTTGCTGGATCGTCACCACCGAGCGAAAGCATTTGGAACTTGCCTTCGTCATCCGGTGCGTGCACATACAGGATCATGTTGCCGCTCTGGAGGCTGCGCTGCGGCTGCTTTTTTGGCCCGACCTGGAAATCGTACAGCCGATACATATCTGCCATTGAGAACCAAGTATGATGCCTTAGTGTTGTGAAAAAAACGATATCATTTACCACAATGCTGCGAACCTGGGAACCGGACAAAGCGAGGGTCGAGTCCCTGCACCATGGCCTCACCTAGTATCATGGTGCACGCGAGCATGTGGCTGAAAGACGCATCGCTCGAGGCTCCACCGCCCATGCTGCTCGAGGGTTCTTTTCTGTCGGGCGGGGATTTCCGATTGGGGCCACGAGGTCACGTGAGGGCGTTTCATTTCCGAAACGACCACGCGCTTCCGCAAGCAGGGCGCTGATCCGCAGAGGCAACGCCTTTTCGCATTGTCGGTTGCTCCATTTGCTAACATGGCTATCTAAGTGCATCGCGTTCACTTGAGCACTGAGGATCAGAGCTGACAAAACCGTTCCTTGAGATGACGAAATATCTGCTCGCTGGTTACCTCCTGGTGTCGAATCATGGCTGCCACGTGCTGCTTGAACGATATAATCACTCTAAGAAACTAGTGACATCACGACGCGAACCATACAATACGGCGATTCTTGTTCGGTCGCCTTCCTGCATTAAAGTAATATATTATACAAAGGAGATAGGTGTTGAGTCAGAACCCTCCCTGGATATCGCGCGTGATGGGATGCACTTGCTTCACTGATTCTCGCGAGTTCTTTGGGATTTTCACAACATCGGGCACCAGTCCTTCGATATCATCATTGGCTCTGCGAAGACCATAGATTGAAACTTGGTCATCTGAGCGGGCCATTGGGATGGTAGTGTCTTTTTCAGGATCGGGTTCGTCGGGATGTTTGATCATGGGTGACTTTCGAATCGTTGTCGTAATTTTCTGCAATGCCTCTAGCGCATCAGTGGCGAGACAATACTCCCACCGGCAATTCTGGATGACTTGATCGAGGTTGTGAAACAGAGGACAGCCGTCACGAAGTGTCGAGAGCGAACCTACCAGCAAAAGCTTTTGCTTGGCTCGCGTTAAGGCGACATTAATGCGCCGCCAGTCAGCCAAAAGCTCACCAACTCGCTTTTCAGGATTGCACCGTACAAAGGATACTAATATCACGTCTTTGTCCTTGCCTTGGTATTTATCGATCGTGCTGACCTCAATGCCTTCAAGGGACACCGAAGAATCGCGTGTGAAAAGCTTCACCTGGCTTTGAATCAATGACACCTGAGCGTGAAAGGGAGATATTACTGCAATGTCATCGGCTTTGATACCCCCATAGATCATCACTTCAATCAAACCAGCGACCAGAGCAGCTTCCACCTGGTTTTCCATTCTTCGTCTTCCACTGGTTGAGCTTTTCCCCGCTCTAGTTTCGGTTGCAATGCCCATCGGATCAGTGTTCAGAAACGCCACACCTTTACCACTCTTCAGCACATCGAAAGGCCACGGGATCGGATTTAATTGCTCGTATGCGCCGATCTTGAGAGGTAATTGATTAGCAGCAACATGGAATGAACCACATTTGAGCTTGTTGCCGTAGATTAATTGATTTGCCAGCAGCATGATATCAGCATTCATGCGATACTGAAAAGATAAGTGCTGGATAGCCACTGGATGAGCTTCTGATAATCGCCTGAACAAACTAACATCCATTCCTTCTTTGCGAGCTTGAGAACTTGCTACCAGCGGAGGAAGTTGGTAATGGTCTCCCACAAGTACAAATGTATCAGCGCATCTCAATGCTCCAAGAACCACCGGTTGAGTTGTTTGAGTCGCTTCATCGACAATGCAGAAGTCAAATCTCCGTTTTTTGAACAGCACATGGTTCACGCTCAAGCATGTACAGCCAACCAATTTAGCAGATAACATTTTGTCTTCAATTTCTTTCACTGTCGAAATTGCTTCGGATTTGGTTGCATACTCGAGAGTATACTCAGCTAGAAGCGGGTGCACTTGCGCGGAATTTCCTATTCGAAGCATCGGGATTTTGAATTGCAATAATTTCATCAGCATGTTGTCGACAGCAGAATGAGTGTAACTCGTCACGAGCACTGAGAACCCCATGAATATAAGAAGACGTACTGCGAACGCAATTGTTGACGTTTTGCCAGTTCCGGGCATTCCCAATATCAATGCATAATCCAAAGAGTTCAGTACCTTCTGGACGGCACGCTGTTGATCGATGTTGAGCTGTTGAAACTCGTCGATCAGTATTGACGCTTGAGGCTTCAGTAGTCCGCTTACGTCTCTAGCAGTGCGTTGCTGAATGAGATCAACAACAGCACTGGACTTAAATCGTGGTCTTGACAGGTGCACAATTAAATTCCTTCGCCTAGAGTCTCCCATTGTGCTCACGCTATCAGATGGTGTGATCGCTTGTGTAACGAGAACGCCTGGTCGATCATCAATAGCAGTTCCGTTGGACGTGGTTTCAGGAGCTTCGCCAACAAATAATTTCACCAGATTGTCCTTGGCGCGGTTCAAAGCACTCAATATGATATCTTTATCTAATCGCCATGTGAAGTTTTTCCCGATCGCGGTGCGCCCACTTTTAACGGTCGAAGGAATCGACTGCATTATATCCACAGTAAGCAAGCTCCGTTCCACAGACACAATTTTCCCTCGGGCAACGTGAACCAACACACGCTTACCATCTAGCGATTCGGCTGATAGGATTACCCGGTCATCAACTCGCAGACGTTGATCCAAGAATGATCCAGCAGGAGATGTAGGGTTATCGGACGGCTTCGATACGATAGCTAGCCGCTGCCTTCGATTTCGTTGGAACCGCAATGTCCTGTTGGCTCCAGAGTTTGGATGCGACGCTTCATCAGAAACAAGTTCGAGCTCAGCGACGCAGTTTTCCTGTGCTTTCTCTCGCTTCCAACCAACTTCAAGCCACAAGGCACGAACACTTTTTTCTGAATGTTGCTGCTCGAGATCAATCATTCGAATCCACTGCTTGAAATAAGCCAAATCAGTTGAGGAGAGATGCCCAATTTTGTTTGAAAATATTTCATCAAGTCCGCTTGATTCTGGTGTGCCATTTTCAATGGCAGCATGGTGAAGGTAGCATTGATCGGCCTGGAAACAAGATTTACACACACGGTGAGAGCGAAGCATCGGTGGGTACGCATTTGATGACGTAGCGCTTCCGAGTGCTTTGACATGGGCCATTGAATAGGCCACCTTGTTTCTTGCTAACGTAAGCCCGCGAATATGAGACCCCATTGCTGCGATTCGATTGGTTTCGATGCCCGGTGCGTATAAAAGTAATCCGTCTTGACACTGAAGTCGATAGCGCTCGTTTAATAGCAGAGTGTACAAAATCACCTGACCTTGGTGATCTAAACCTGAATTCTTGCTTCCTGTCTTCAGCTCTATAGGAAGCACGACATTTGTTTCAGTTGGATGCTGTAGATTAACCGATGGTGACGTGAATGTTGCTTCAACGGAGGCATCGGTCGCGCCTTTTAGGCCCCATTTGATAGACCACATCATCTCTTCAGTAGCCAATACATGGCGAATTTTGACCCTGCTATTAGTCGCTGCGGGTGGCCCATTCACTGCAACACCCTTGCTACCGAACGCGGCGGTCAACCAGACATGATAATCTTCCATTACTTTCCGAAGTTCTGAGAACGCTTTTTCTTCATTTAACCCGCAATCGACAAGATCTAGAATACTGGAGCAAATGGTCAATGAGTTAAAGCACGGTTTTCAACTAAGCAAGCAATTCGCAAAAAACACGTACTTGGATACTACAATCTTGGTTGATTCTTCAAGCAGAAAATCCATATCGTATCGCCCGGATAGAACCGCCTTTTCAAATAGCTCGTGCTTTAGTGTGCCAAGTAACGCCGCTTCATTTCTTGAGCTCGAGACTTTAAGTGTCTCACATATGATAGCCCTTCGTAAACATCCAAAACTGGTCGTGATACTTGTTGGGGATACCTGGCAAGAAATTCTGGTCAGAGTTCTGTGAATGAAGACAAAATTCACTCGTCAACTTACGAGAATATCTGGAAAAACGATGATCAGGTTATGCTCATTGTCGACTTGAACTCGTCCGGTTTGGTCGCATGATTTGCTTGGATGTTGTTGGGGGGGATCATTTTGTGAGAAGAAACCAGAACTCTCCAGCTCTGTGAAAATAATATTGACAGTATCTCCTGCTTCCACGCATGTATCGTACCAGTCTTCCATCAAGATTGCTTCGATATGCCTGTCTTGATCGTCCAGCAACATTAGTGTGAGTCGACGTTGATGCGCATCTCGATCAACCTCTAGCACTAGCAGTCGCTTGTAATCTTCCAGTGGGGCTACGTCCACTGATTTATCGTAGACCACTGCCCCCACGGTCGGAACTGGCGCTGGAGAAAGAGGAAGCGATCGTTTAGCAACACTAGTACCGGAAGGGCGACGCGTCGGGTGAGAAACCTGTTGATGGATTGACTGTGATGAAACAATGCGCTGAGACGCTTGCATCTCCAGTTGATCCAAGAAATCCCATGATTCCTCTGTGAGTGGGCTACCAAATTCCACCGAATTGGATGAATCACAATCTGGTATCGTCGACCGGTTGATTTGCTTCTTCGGAGTCGAGAAAGCTGACGGTGCTGGTGCTGGTACAGGTAGTGCTGGTGCTGCGACAGCGGCAACACTCACGGGAGCTTGTGGGCGTTGTATCGGCATTGGTGAATGAGTGGTTACCTTTGCCTCTGACGTAGAGGAAGCCTTTTGTGGAGCGATAGTTTCCGCCGGTACGGCACTGGATGATGGAGCACCATCAACGGAATATTTCTCATTCATCTTCACATAATAAATCAAAATGGTGAGAGCTTGAACTCCAGCAATCGCGGCCATTTAAGTTGGGTTCTGTACCTGATCGAGTATTGACACCATATCATCCTGAGAATCGCTTTGCCCGGATGTACGCGTCACTGGCTCCACTGAAGTGGTGCTGGTTCCCGCTGCCTGAGCAGTTCTTGAGTGACGTGGTGGCGTGGATCGCGGATTGCTTTTTTCTGGACTGAAGAGCAAATGCCGCGATAGTGCTGCACGGCCAAAGTCACGTGAAAGCGTGAGTATCCTAAAGCTCTCGAATGCTACGCAAGCAATACGACATACGCTCTTTGCCGCCTTTGTTGATGCCGCCGATCGCTTGCCGTCCTACAGCACATACACGCATTGATCATTAGAGATTACATGTCTCAATCAAGATCCCAGTCTCCACTCACCAAGCGTTGGCGTCGCTTCTGTTGTCGCAGCTACAAAGATCGGCAGCTCGTCAACAATCGTCGGCGGGGACTCGGCGCTCGCACTTGCACGTGCCAAGCGACCCACGAAGCCCTGCATCTCTTTTCGTACGGCCAATCTGCAGAGCGTAGCGGCAGCATTAGTATATGGGTGAGACCACGACCATCAACAACAGAGACGCAAGGCACGTACTTTCCGGTGCCGGAGACCTTGATGTGCTTCTCCACGGGCGAGTCTTTCCACACGATCTTGGACTCGCCCAGCGCCGCAGCACTATGACTGGCGCCACCACCAGCGGCAGCAGCAGATGAAGCGCTTGCGTTGCGTGATCGCGTGCGCGAAGTGGGCTTCTTGGGCGTCGTGGTTTCTTCCATGCGCGCACGCTTGCGCTTGGTCTGCTTGTCGCTCTTCATGGCGGTACAGTGGCGGCTAAGAGCAACGAGACGTAGGCGGGAAAGAGAGCTTTCGCAGGCTTCCAAGCACTTCCTCTCTCGTGTGGCTGCAGCTCCTGCGACGCTCTTGTATTTATAGGCGGCGGAGCTCGGTCGGACGCTTCAGGCGCATTGACTCAATGAGCGCCAAAATGGATGGGGCAACGAGCGCGTACCGTGCCTTCCTGCAAATACAGTATACACCTCGATAATCGAATGTGTATACTGCAGTCTGATATGATATGTTAAAAGAAGTTAGTAACGAGTGTGTTGGATAAAATACGTTGACTTGATCATTCAAAACGGCAGACAGGAGGGGGATTTCCATACATCATAACATCCAATCGACACCATGGAAGGAAAATGGGCCAAGCGCAGCCCAACGCGGCGCTTTGTGTGTGTGGTGGGGGGAGAGGGGCAAGCAGGAGCTCAATACTCCAGCAGCACGGTGGAGTTGGCACTGCTGTTGCGTCGGGACTCGCGCGCGCGTCGCTTTCGTTCACGGAACTCTTCGTCTCGATCCAGATGCGGCACGCTGTACTCACAAAGCGACACGTAGGACGAACCTCGCTCGCGCAGTGCGCAGGGCGCGATGCTGAGGAACTTCTGCAGCGCGAAGGACTCGCGCAGGATGGACAGCTTGAGCACCGCACGCAGCATCTCCTGGAAGGCCTCGCAGCGACTCTGCAGATGTGCTCGGTCGTGTCGCTTCCAGAACGAGAGGAAACCGGCGTGCGGCATGTGCGGCAGATTGAACGACATGATGGCGACCTCCATGGCGTACTCGCGTGATGAGAAGTACGGGTCCACTTCGTGCGTACTCCGCCGTGTGCTGGCTGCGATGCTGTTGTTTAGCGCCGCTGAGTCCGAGTACGGCTTGTCTGGCCGGGATGCTTGTCGCAGCGGCGGCGGTGCACGACTGCGATAGTAATCGCGGCGCGCTTCGAGCACCTCGCTGAGTGCGTTGTGCAGGCTCTTGAAGTCCGAGTAGCTTCGTCGAATGGTGTATGTCTGCAGTTGGCTCTCGTGGCCCACGACGTCGATGTGGTACATGACCTTCTTCTCGCTCCCGCGCAGTGTGTAGCCGCTCACGACCAGGTCGGTGCATGTCGCGGACGAGGAGCCGGTGGACCGCCGACTAGAGCTGTCATATCGCTTGGGCAGGCTGTCGCGCTTGTCTTGACCTTCGGTAGCCGCGGTTGTGGCCGTCTGGATGGACTCGAGGTCGTCCGAGATCACGGTGCCGGCGACCGCGCGGTCACTGTCAATATCCGTATTCGCCCGCACGGAGGATCCGGAGAACGGCGCGTCGCGCCACTGCGGCATGTCCAATCGCGGCGACGAGACGTCCTCCACCGCCGCGGCCTCGCTGACCGAGCGCAGGGAATCATACTCTGGGTAGTACACCTTTTGTCGATTGTTATAGCTGTTGGTGTTGTTGCTGCTGCTGCCAGTGAGCCACCGCTCGTTCTCAGCCGCGTCGTCGTTGTTGTCTTCGAAGTACCAGAGAGACATGTTGTCCACGGCCGCCTCGAGCTGCATGCCCCGCGACATGGCCAGGTGGTGGCTCGCCATGGGGGCCGGCGCCGTGCGCAGACTTCCTTCGCTCCTCATGGACTCGCTTCGGCTCACCAAGAATGTATATGGCCCTCGGCTCCGGGGGGGGGGGGGGGGGGGGGGGGGGGGGGGGGGGGGGGGGGGGGGGGGGGGGGGGGGGGGGGGGGGGGGGGGGGGGGGGGGGGGGGG
>JAADVF010000673.1:0-15846 GCA_023334555.1 Elongisporangium undulatum | reverse complement strand
GTCTTGCTCTGCGCCTTCGAGCAGCGTGCCCAATGCAGCGATGTCGCCCACTCTGCCAATCTCTTCGCCGTTGGCTTTGTTGAATTCTGTGCCATGGCATGCACCAAATCCTTAAGCCCACGGTTGTTCGCATCTTAGTCGCGGATCGACTGTCCTTTTGTCTGAGAAGCGTCCGCCGGTCATGAAGGCGGAACGTCAAGATCAGAACCAAGGCCATTCCCATACAATGGCAAGTTTAAACGCTGCTCAGCTCAGCGCCTGCTGGATGTTTTCAGCGGACTTTATATTTATAGTCTTTTGGACATGCCACTTCGCAAGTCAGCAGCAACGGCCCAAACGAGAAACGAAGGCGCTGGCATGCACAAGCAACTGAGTCGCAAGCTCGTGCAAAGAACGAAAGAGATCGCACACGAGCCTCAAGCATCGCGCTTGATCACGGAGCAGCTGAAGCTTCGCCTGTCTCCACTGGCACGCCGACTCTGCTGGGCAATTGTGCTGTTCTTCCATGTGTTCAACTTGGTCTACTGCGTCATCCTGGCCTATGTGTACTTGTACATGATGAAGCCCCAGGTCGCGTACTACGCCCACCTGCTCAACATGATGGCACCGGGCAAGTATTTCGTGATTATCGCCTTCTACGCCATGATCGCTATGCTGAACCTGCAGAGCACACTGAGTATGCTCGTGTACACGATTTGGTACCGACGTTTGGCGTTTGGAAGCATGAAATCGCGTTGGCGCAGCGCTCAAGTAGCTGATACATCCACGGCTCTTGAGCAGCCGTCCTACTCCAATATGCGACTAGTGATTCGCATGATCCGGAATGTCTGGCTCACGATATCCGTTCGTG
This sequence comes from Elongisporangium undulatum, assembly GCA_023334555.1. Classification (NCBI taxonomy): domain Eukaryota; phylum Oomycota; class Peronosporomycetes; order Pythiales; family Pythiaceae; genus Elongisporangium; species Elongisporangium undulatum. The sequence continues at coordinate 14,996 of JAADVF010000673.1, read as the reverse complement.
GACCGTGGTTCGAATATGCCATGATGGCTCGAGAGATCGTGGAGATTGTATCGCAGTTGTATCAGGCGTACTATTCCAGCTTGTTCGTCAGCCAGGTCTGGCTCAACCTGCTTTTCGCAGGACTCATATGCTTCAATTGCTTTGCTGGCACGATTGTGCACATCATACAGAGACATAAGCCCGGTCATCGTCGTCTGAACTCCATAGCACTTGATCTGGTGCTGGATTTCATCTGGGGCTCGGCCATCCCCTTGATCATCGTCATCCAGTACATCATCTATTTTGTACGCAATTCCTATGTCTTCTCGCCAGAGTTCTTCTACGCCGACACGATTTACACCAACGCCATCTTGGAATTCACGCAATTCTTCATCACTTCGTGGACCGATGCCGTCACGACGATGCTTCCGTACGCCAACATGTTCACGGGGCTGGGCAATATGAAAGTGCTGCTTCTGGCAGAGATTGAAAAGGAAAAGCATCAGGCCCCTTCCATCGTGAGCTTCCGTGCTGAATCAAGAGCGACATCCATTCGCCACTCCAAAAACGACAGTCGTCACTCGTCGCCAAACAAGACTATCATCAAGGTTTCACGAAGAAAGCCCAAGCATGGAGAAATGCATTCCATCCATTTCATTATTGTGGTCACTGGCGTCTTTGTCTGTATCACATCGCTGGCTGCTTCCGGTATATTCCAGTCGAATCAATGTGATGCCAACTGCAAGCTGCAAATGCATCCATGGTTCACGACCAGCTGCGCTTGCTCCGTCTACAATCTTAATTGTCACCAGCAAGGCTTTGAAGGCACTGGAAGGCAAATTGGAGATGTCTTGGAATCTCTGGATGCACGAGTACTCAACTATTTGATCATCTCGCATTGCCCGGCGTTGACGATTCCCAGCGCTATCCGCCGTTTTCCTAAGCTCATGGGTCTTCAAATCTACAACGCAACGTTTGTCGATTGGCCACAGGAATCGTCCTTGACAACCAAGCATCTGCCTCGCTTGAGCTACTTGTACATTGTGCGCTCGACATTCCCAGCAGGAGTCATTCCTCCAGGGCTTTTGCTAGACAAATCTGAGAATCTGGTGGATATTGAATTCGTGGCTTGTAATATCGCTGATGTTCCCGATGATCTTGATACGAGATGGCCCACGGTCATGATTATGTTCTTTGAGCACTGTGCGCTGCAGAGTGTTCCAAGAGCGATCACTGCCATGCACACAGTTGTGGATTTATCATTGATAGACAACAATATTTCATTCATCCCAGCCAATCTGTCCAGCAATGACAAGCTGCTCGCGCTGTCGCTTGATTCAAACCCGATACGGCTTCTCCCTGACGGATTTGGGAAGAAAACCACCATGTTGCTCTTCTCTATCCAAGATACACTACTTGAACACGCACCAGCCGATCTCATAACACTCGCCGAAGCAGGATACACCGTCGTTTCTGCGTTCAATACACCAGCGTGCAACCAGACAACAGCACCAACTGAGAAAGCTGCAATGGGATGCACGGAGCCTCTGCAGCGAGTACGCAACGGCCATTTCCCATTGGCGTTGGCCGATTCACTTCGCCAACTGAATTAGAACACACGGATTTTTTTCCAAAGAACTTGGATATAAACCTTGGAACTCTGCACAACTTGTTTCCATTTGATCAATATTGCCAGGTTTACCCATACATTGGTACGGAAGAATGCAAACCATCACCTTCAGCGTCGTGCAACCTCAAAAGCTACCCAAATCCTGTGAATCGATTGTGGAGTTCTTGGTATCAGACGCGATTTATGCTTATCTGTTGAAGTGTTCCAATTTACTTCCTGTTTAGCCACGTGACAATGTGCACATGTTTGGTCCATTCACGCACTCGTCTCCAGTTGTAGCTGGGCTCGTATCGCTCATAAAACCACTGGACGACGCCCAAATGGCCGCAGTGTGATAATTCAGACTCTGATATCACTAATATGACTTGGTCCGTGTCAATTTCGTAATGCTCGTAAAGGAAGTCCAGAAGCAGGAGATCACATTGACGGGCTGCGATTCTCATCATACCCCTGATATCACCTTCGTGGACCATGTAATCAAGAGATTGCCTTCCGTTATGGCTTGGTGTTGAATGCAAGTGAAGCCAGCGCAACACATCAATGGAAGCCTTTCGCTTCGGACCCGTCCCTGAAAGGTGCAACTGCCGTCTTCGCGACGTGCACCGTTTGATGCAGTGCTCATACAGCCACATGACCACTTCCAGGTGTCCACCAGCACAAGCTGATTCAAAAGTCGAGTCTCTGCATGGATACATGCGGTTTTCATGGAGCCATCGGACGATCGGGAGATGTCCATTGCAGGCCGCCAGATCAATGGCAGTTATGGTATTACAGTCCTCGGCTCGATTCATATGCAGCCACTGGACAGTTTCCAAATGGCCGTTGCTGGCTGCACCATCCATCGCTCTGGCCGTGCACCGTGCGCTCCAATAGCTGTGGAGCCACTGGACCACATCGAGATGGCCTCGCGAGGCGGCATCGTCCATGTCACTGGACGACCAAGTGCCGATTCCGAGCTGATGCATCCACTGGTATATGCTTAGGCAATCTTGTTGTGAAGACACCTTCCCAGTCAGCGCTTGGGACGGGAGAATGCCTCGACTGTTGTGGAGCCACCGCAGCACGTCCAGGTTCCCAAACTCCGTGGCCAGAAACCGCGTCTGTTTCATAACACTGACACCGTCTCCTTTGCTCATCATGTAGGCCTGCTCCCATTGCAGCACCTTCAGGCCACCAGGACGTGTTGCAGCGTACTCAAACCGGTCTCTGAACTCATCGCACATGCTACTGGCGATCAAATACTCCACAACCTCTTCATGGCCGCGGACGGCTGCGCTAATGAGAACCTCCTTGGTCTTGATCCTTTCCAGCGAGTGGCTGTTCTCCATCAGGTAGACCATGGCCTCTTTGTTGCCGATCACGATCGCCTCGCTCAGCGCGGTCTCGGCAAGCTCGCCAGCCAGAAATCCTCGTTGGTGAAGCCAGGAAACGAGTTCAGTGCTTGGAACAACGACTTCAATCAGAGACGACAGCGATTCCTTGGCCACAAAGCCGATGCTCACGAGCCACCGAACCACTCGAAAGACGTCCTGCGCTCCGATCGCTGGTAGCAGCACACTCACGCACTCTCGGCAGAGGTTCTGGACACCTGGCTGGCAGCACACGCGATCACGACGATGCTCAACGACCCATTGAACGGTCTCCAGAGTGCCGTACTTGAGCGCGATGTACAGCGAGCACACATTCAGAGACTCCGGATGCAACTTGTGGATGCGCTGCGCGATGAGTAGGTCGTCGTTGCTGATCGCAGCTTCCATGGCGCTCGCAAGCCAGTAGATGCGCAGTGCTGGATCAACGCATGCATCGCTCATGACGCGCGCTGCGACCCGGTCAAATAGCCGAGCGCAGCGACTGGCCGCTGCGTCCACCAAAGAGAAAAAGACGGACTCGTCTGCGAATGCGCTCACGTGCTCAGACACATGACGGAGCGGTGTGAGCCGCGCATCCACGCGGCCCAAGATGCTTGTGACACTCGCCAGAAGCTCCATCCTGCAAGCAATGAATGTCAGCCGAAGTTACCGTAATATTCCGGAAATACAATGTAGTAAGTTACCGTAATATTCCGGTAATACAATTTGGTAAGTTACACCAAATACGTAATATACTGTTCCTGCCATCAAGATTGCAGCAAATCGAACCGAGTTTGTCGTGTTTGTGTCATCCTCTATGTTGTTCTCTACTGGAACGAGTTCTGGTTCTGGCGCGACCACATCTCGGCGTACTTGCCGTTGGGCTTGCACAGCAGCTGCACGTGCGTGCCCTGCTCCACGACCTGGCCCTTGTCGAACACGATGATCTCGTCGGCGTCCTGGATCGTCGACAGTCGATGCGCGATGATCACGAGCGTCTTGTTGGTGCCGATGGCGCGGAACTCCTTGACGATCTCCGACTCGGTCTCCGAGTCCAGCGCGCTCGTGGCCTCGTCGAAGAGCAGGATCGGCGCGTCCTTGAGCATGGCGCGCGCGATGGACACGCGCTGCTTCTCGCCGCCGGAGAGCTTGAGTCCACGTTCACCCACGCGGGTCTCGTATCCTTCGGGGAAGTGCAGGATCGAGTCGTGGATCTGCGACACCTTGGCGGCGTTGACCACCTCGTCCTTGGTGGCCTCCAGGCGGCCGTAGTTGATGTTGTAGAAGATCGAGTCGTTGAAAAGCACCGTGTCCTGCGGCACAATGGCGATGGCCTTGCGCAGGTCGTGCACATCCAGATCGCGGATATCCTGGCCGTCGATCAGCACCGAGCCGTTCTGTGGGTCGTAGAAGCGGTAGAGCAGACGCAGCACCGTGGACTTGCCCGAGCCGCTCGTGCCCACGATGGCCACGGTCTTGCCTGCGGGCACCGTAAATGACGTCTTGTTCAGGATCGGGAACTCGGAGCGGTACGCGAACTCCACGTCCTTGAACTCGATGGTCTTGGGCTGCTTGCCCGTCAGTTGCAGCGGGTTCTTGGCCTGCACGATGCTGGACTCCACGGCGCCGAGCGAGAACATGGCCTCCATGTCGGTCACGGCCTGACGCACCTCGCGGTACACTGTGCCGATGAAGTTGAGCGGGATCGAGAGCTGGAACAGCAGGCCGTTGACTAGCACCAGGTCGCCTACCGTGAGCGTGCCATCGAGGATGCCCTGGCTGGCCATGTACATGATGGCCGTGAGCCCGACGCTGAAGATGGCGTTCTGGCCAGCGTTCAGCAGCGACAGTGACGTCTGGGTCTTGAGCGCAGCCTGTTGGTAGCCCATCAGCGACTCGTCGTATCTGCTGGCCTCGTGGCTCTCGTTGTTAAAGTACTTGACGGTCTCGTAGTTCATGAGCGAGTCGATGACTTTGCTGCTGGCCTCGTTCTCGAGCTTGTTCATATTGCGGCGAATCTCGTCGCGCCACTGCGTGATCAACACCGTGAAGGTCGTGTAGGCCGTGAGCGTGCCGAGTGTCACGCCGGCGAAGGGCAGGCCGAAGCTCTGGGCCATGATGGTGCTCACCAGGCCGATCTCCAGCGCCGTCGGGATCACGCGGAACGCCATGGCGCGCAGCACAAAGTCGATCGAGCGCGAGCCGCGGTCGATGGTGCGCGATAGCGCGCCCGTTTGGCGGTCCAGATGGAACTTGAGGTCCATGGCGTGCAGGTGGTCGAACACGCGAATCGCGACCTTGCGGATCGTCTTCTGCGCTACGCTGGCGAACACGGCGTTCGAGAGCTCCGTGGACGCGTTGGCCGTGAAGCGGGCCACTCCGTAGCCCAGCACGAGCGCTAGCGGCATCACGACCTCGGGCGACTGCGCTAGCGCGCTGCTGGCCAGGCCCATGGTGTCCACGAGGTCCTTGAACAGGAAAGGCACCTGGATGGTCAGCGCCTTGGACACCAGCACCAGGCCGGCCGAGAGCACGACCTTCTGCTTGATCTCCTTGGCATCCTGGGTCTGCTCCTTGGGCCACAGATGGCCCAGCAGGAAGCTCAGGATCTCCTTGGACGTGTCCTTGGGCTCCTTCTTGGCTGGGATCAGGGGCTTCGCCGCCGCGTCCGTCGGCTTCTTCTGGTCATCGGTCGTTGCGGTCGCGAACAGTCGACCCACACGCAGCGCGGGCACAGGCTGCAGCGGCCAGCGCGATCCCGAGAGTCCGCTGGTGCCCCATGCGCTCTGGCGACGCACGGTCTCCAGCCGCCGCACGCCGCGCAGCAGAACGCTTCGTCCGTGAAGCAGCGTCATCGATGAGCTTTGTCAACCAGAACTCGTACGTGATCGAGACCAAGGTTGCGCGAAGGTCGTCTGTATACTGATGACGTAGCTCCTGAGCTCTGATTGGCTGGACGCCACACGCCCGTGGCTAGCATCATCATCATGTGAGTGATTACGCGCTCACTTGATCCCACGCAGCGCGTCGACCGCCGCGAGTGCGAACATGCCGCCGGTGGGGAAGACGTCCGGCCGCAGTACGCAGACCACGCGCGTCTGCTGGTAGACAGCAGCCTCGGCCGCCGCCACGTCTTCGCTGCTGCTGCTGTTGAGGCTCGTGCTGGCGTCGCTGTCGTCCTTGCACAGCGGCGTGTTGTGGCCCGCGACGTTCATCTGGTGCGCCAGCAGCCGCGCCTGCAGCTTGGGCGGCATGGCCTCCACGTGTGTGTCCTGGATCGTGAGCATGGCCATGCTCTCGCTGTCATCGATGGAAGCCGGCAGCACTTGCAGCGGATTCCCGTCCAGGTCCAGCAACTGCCAGTTGGGCAGGATAGGCAGCTGGTCTGGGATCACGGAAATGTTGTTGTACGCGAGCGAGAGCTGGAGCACCGACGGGATGGACGCCAGTGCGGTCGGGAACTCCTGGAGACCGCAGCGCTCCACCAGCAGCTCCATGACCCCGCTCCATGCGTCAGCGATATCCGGCGGGAAGCTGCGGCCGATATGAGTCGCGACCAGCTCGATATCGATGATGCTGTGCGCGAGATCCGTGGTGAGTCCCTCCGGAATGCCGTCGTCCAGGCGCGAGCGGACAATGTAGACGTAGCCCAAGCGAGGGAAGTACTTCTGGGACAACGCGGACTCTTTGGGCCAGTCCAGGATGCTCGTGTTGTAAAACTGCAGCCCCAAGAGCCTTGGGAACCGCTGGATATCGCTGGGCACGGCCATCGCAGGGCAGTGCGAGACCATCAGGAAGTTCAGCACACGATCATCCAACGTGCCCAGGATCTCGCTCATCTCAGTTTCATTGCCGTCGATATGGCGACCGTAGCAGTCGATCTCCTGCACGGAGCAGGCGCAGTGGCTGGTGAACCACGGACGCATCTGCAGCTTGCAGTCTTGCCCGCACGGGTTCGACCCGAACACGTGCGAGGCTACGACGGATGTGACCACCACAAAGACCCCGACTCCGACCACAAGCGCATGGATGAGCTTGAGCAGGACCTTCTGGCAGTTGCTTTTCGCTTCTTCCTCCTCGCCACCTGCGTGTGGCATACCGTGAACCGTGAGTGTGTCGTGGTCTGCGTGCACTTCGTACGGGAAATTGTCCTCACTTGCGTCGGTCTCATCGACCGTGACATCGTGCCCAGAGATACGCTCGAGCGCCACTGGCAGGCCCGGAACGACCTTGGAGGGGTACGGGCCCCCGATCTTGTCTTCGTTAAAGTCGCACAGCAACAATACCTTCATGTTGCGCAGCCCCGAGAACATGTTGATGTACGGGAGAATGGTTGTGAACGCGTCGGCCCAGGAGATGATGAAGAACTGTTTGCACTCTAGCAGCGCCTTGGTGAACGCCGTGTCCGAGGAGTAGAAGGACGGCGGGAACGCGTACCCGTTGCTGACGAACATCGGGATGTAGTTGAAGATGATGTTGGCCGGGAGAATGAACCCCCAGGCAAAATCCAGCATCAGATCGATCACAGTGCAGAGCAAGCGCCGCTGGCCTACTTCCTCCTCCTTGACGGCATGCACCACTACGCCAGTGACACAATTGATGCAGATCAGCAGCGCGAAGACCTGGTTCATCCACACGGTGCTCACCAATAGGCTGGAGGACTGAGCCTGGTACGTCTGCGAGGCGATCTCGACCATTTCGCGTACCAATAGCACGGTGTCAAACATGTTTCCACGCACACCAATCGGGCGAAAGAGGTTGCGCAGAATGGTCTTGGACAGCTTGGTCTTCGTGGTCTTGGCGATCGCGCTCGCGCTGATGATCGACGCCTCCACATCGGCGGCATGGGGGCTAGCCCGGCGCTTGATCCGCCCAAACACGAGCCGCCGATAGTAAATCGACCAGAGGAGCATGCTGAAGGTGCTGTACCAGTTGAGAGCGCTGATCACAGCGTAAATGATAGTGATCCAGATGTATTTCTCTGGCGCCATCATTTCGAGCATGGTCGCGTAATAGTCCATGAACGGTTTGCTCATGTAGTAGTATAGATACGCGAGGCCCATGGAGTACAGCCCATTGAACACGTGGAAGAACAGCACCATGCACCACGCTAATCGACGCGAACACTGGCCAAGTCCAACGACAAGCTTTGGTGGCGGCTGCGGTGTTGATATGCGCCTCGCCAGCAGCTCCGCTTTCTTCATCAACTCGGTAGCCCGGAGGTTAAGCGAGTCCCGCCGAGAGATTTTGCGTGGGCCGTTCTCACTGGCCATTGCTTTCGAATGTGTTGTGCTATGCTGCTATTTGCAAGCAAGAAGTGGGGCAAATGGCAGATCTCAAGACCGCTATAAATACACGAAAGACCCTGGTCTAAGTTTATAAGCCGAAGAAGAAGAATCCTGCGCGACTGGGGTGGTGGCGATCCACATCTGGGGCGTAACCGTGGCTATCAAATACGAAAATACGATATTCCCCGCTGCGGCTATAGGAAACAATCCTATCGCTCGGATCCATGCTGTGGTCGCTAGCATAAGCTTCCTTGGTTGATTCGAGGACTGAATTATGAAGGCGCAGCCCATCAATAGCGCGTCAAGCACATTAGAAAATGGGTCAAGCATTTGTTAAAACAGCTCACTGCTTCCGTTGCGAATCGACAAACTCCAGTGGGAAGACACCAATACGCCCGTTTGGGCTTGAACTGAGGCAACCGAGCAGCTCTGAATCTGCCTGTGAGCTTACATTTCGGCACAGAGGCGTGTTGAAAGCAACGACGCTCGTTGTTCCGGATCGGATCTCTCCCCAAAGCGTGTCCGACAGCGATCCCACTCGCGTATCCTGAATTGTGATCAGCTGCGCCTTGCTGAACTGATCAGGCAATTCCGTAATCGGATTGCCATCTAGGGACAGATACAGCCAGTGGTGGTCGCTCGTTAGGTTGGAGGGAAGCTGGGAGATGTTGTTCCCTACAAGCGAAACGTCGATCGCTGATGCCATGAACGCCATCGGCTCTGGGAACTCTTGCAATTCGCAGAATTCAAGGTAGAAGATCATCACAAATGGCCACTTCTGTGCGAGATCCGGCGGGATCGACGCGATCTGAGTTGCCACGATCTCAATATCGAAAACGTTCATGGTCAGCTGGTTGGTGAGCCCTTCGGGGATTCCTTGACTCAACTTAGAGCGAGCGATGAAGACATAGCCCATACGAGGCATATACGGGAACGAGAGCGACGCCTCTTTTGGCCACGCTTCCAGCGTCGAATTGTAGATTTGTAGCCCGACGAGCTCGTGAAAGTCACGAATGTGGCTCGACATAACCAGTGCTGGGCAATGGGCGATGATCAGATAGTGGAGGACACGTTCGTCCACTATATCAAATACCAATCGCAATTCTTCGGCTGTGCCTTTAATCTCGTGAGCGAAGCAACTGATCTCCAGTACAGAACAACCGCATTTACTGGAGAACCAAGGATGCATTTGCAATTTGCATCCACTTGGACACGAGCGGTCTGAGAATATCCCCGATGCAGCAGTTGAGACCGCTAACGCGATTACTCCCATGGTGATGATAAGCGCGTGGAGAGCGTTCAAGCCACGTCTTGCGCCAGTTCGAACAACGATAGCGGCCGGTGCACTCTGCTTGTGTGGCTGGGGCACCACTGGTGCCATTGCAGCATCAACCATTTTCATCAAGGATGACCGGCGAGGCCCGAATGCACGGTTGCAAAGCAGCAGCAGCTTGAGATTCCTCAATCCTGAGAGCATGCTCAAGTACGGAAGGATCGTCGTGACTGCATCCGTCTTGGAGACAATGAAGAATTGTCTGCATTCTAGCACGGCCTTGATATATAACGTGTCCGAGTAATAGAACGAGCTCGGGAAGGTGTACGAGTTGCGAATGAACGTCGGCAGATAGTTGAAGATGATGTTCGCAGGCAAGATAAAGCTCCACGCGAAATCCAGAACCAGGTCAATGGCTGTACAGATCAAGCGCCGGAGTCCTGTGTGGTCCTTTTTCAGCCAATGCACCGCAGTGCCCGTGATGCAGTTGAGAAAAATGAGTACTGCGAACGTCTGGTTGATCCAGACTCTGCTTACCAGCTCGCTGGAGGAATGCGCTTGATACAGTTGGGACCCGATCTCGATAAGCTCTCTGAATATGAGCATGTGATCGAACCATTTCCCACGAACACTTAGTGGGCGCCATAGATTCGTCAAGATGCTTGACAAAGAGCCTGAATCGCTTGCCTTGGCTGCATTTATCACTAGAACTCGCGCTGTTCGCCTGCCGAATGCAACTTTGCGATAGCACAGCGAGTACGCGAGCATAGACAATGCGCCGTACAGGTTTGCTGCGCTGATACAGACGTAAACGGCGATAATCCAAAGATATTTATCTGGCGGCATCATGCCCAGGATGCGCGCATAGTAGCCCATCTTCGATTGGGTCATGTAGTAGTGCAAATAGGCGTAGGCAATGGCATAGAGCCCGTTGAACAGGTAGAAGAAGAGCACGACTGCCCACCCCAGTTGATTCATTCTTGGCGATAGATTAACTGTGAGCCGTGGCTCAGTCAGCTGACTGGACACACGAATCGACAGCAGTTCAGCTCGACGTTTCAATTCTATTGCCGAGAGAGTGAACGATTCCATTATGTTTGGCTTTGAGATCGCGATGCCACGTTGTGGCTTCATGACGTCTGTCGAAGAATGGTGATGAACGCTCAGCGCAACCAAGTTCCATCAACGATACTGGAAGGCTGGACCGTGAACTGGCGGCTGGCGTATCCTTCCAAATAGATGGCTATTTCAGAGCCCACAGACCACTGGATTCGCTATTTATACGCAGCCTGAGTGACAACAAAACACTCGTCATCACACTTCCAGCGCCAACGCGGTCGCAGCCTGTGCTTGTCGGTAAAAAACTCACTGAGCACAACAGGACTCGCTTTGCAGACATGCCACTGACAAATCCGATACCACAATGCTTGCCATGAGGCTTCACGCTTCCAGATCTTCCAACTCCTCGCACGGACTTCAGTGATCAAAGCATTTTCAGACTGTATATTAGTCCGAGCCGTCGGCCAACGAAGACTGGAACTTGAACAGGATTTTGTTCGCCTTGATGTTCTTGCTGGTGGCGTTGCCCGGAATCTCTAGCCCTACCGTGGTGAGCATGAACTCAACACCTGGCTCCACCTCAATCCAATGGCTCACTGGGGGCATGGCCTCCACCTACAGCTTGAGCACCTCGAAGTCCGGTGGCAATGACGAGTCCGAGGCTCGGACTCGCCATCACCACTACCACTGTCATCCAAGTACGAGGACGACGTGTCGGTGAGGCTGCTATCCTCGTCAATGTCATTGGTCTTTCGCTTGTCGGCCTCCATGAGCTCGTACAGGGCGTTCTTGTTGTCCAGGTCCAGTCGGGCCACCAGGTACAGTGAGATGGCCTTCTACAGCAAAATGGTGCTTCTGCTCGTAGTCCCAGATCTTGCCGCACTGGTTGAACCGCTGCGTGATCTCGATCGTGCAGCATGGCCATGTGGTCGTCGTGGACTCCAAAGTGTCAGGGTGGCCACCGGGCGACTGCGCCAGATGCGCCACCAGCTTTTGGATTGCGAACGGCACGAGCATGCACGACAGCGTGTCCAACAGCGAATTGTGCGTGCGGGAGGTGACGATAAGCCCGAACTCGAGCGCAGTGGAGCTCATGGCTCTTGATGTCTTGGGGAGCCACGAGCCAAAACAGTGGAGACCATCACTCTGGTGTGGTTGTTTCTATTATTCTGAGTGATGGTCATCTGTAGCCATATCGGCCCATGGGTTTACTTTTACTGGGGGGAGATGGCATACCGGCAATACCAATTCAACAGAGAGTGACCATCACTCACACAGCTAACCGCTGTCCCGTTGCATATTTCGGAAAGCTTTGCGCTTACAGCACCCCACACAATCCAATTAGAGCCTTAGACACCAAAAGCCACTCCCATGAGTGCACGCGATCCACTTGTCATGGCCGCGCCTTGGTCTCTGCAGCAGCAACTGGGCATCAGCCCCGAATTCACCACGGGCATCCTCTTGCTGGACGCCGTGCTCTGTCTGCTGGCCTCGCTGCTGTTGCAGCACGCGACCACAGCACTGCAGCAGACGTCGTCCGACAGCTCGCTGCTCTCCCGCTTGCGCAGTCTCTTCTCCAGGTGCAATCAGTCTCTCACCGTGCGCCGCACGATCGAGATCACTCAGCGCTTCAACAAGTACGGCAACAAGATCTGGGACCACGAGCAGAAGAACCATCTACTGCAAAAGGCCGTCTCGATCTTCCTGGCCGACACGCTGGACCTCAAGGGCAAGAACGCCAAGTACGAGCTGCTGCACAAGCCCAAGAAGACCCAGCTACCGCAACAGGGGAGCGGCAAAGACTATGACGACAACGCCAGCACCAGCTCCACGGTCTCGACCGCCGACTCCTGCGACGGCAGCGTGGACGATGACATTGACTATGGTGAGGTCAGCCGCCTCAATGTGGAAGCGCTGCCTCCGCTCAACCAGTGGGTCAGGGTGGCGCCCGGCATCTCGTTCATGCACGAAGTCGCGGCGCCGGCCGGAGGCGATGACAAGGCTGTGATGACGGAGAGTCAGGTCAAGTTCCACTTCGAGTCCAGTCTGCCAGACGCCTCCAAGCGCATCGACGCACTCATCACGCAAGCGTTCAAACAGTACCAAAAGGAAGAGCGCAAGAAGCACGTGCAGGACAAGACCCGATACTTTTACATCCAAGACGGCATGAAGACCACGGCCGAAGACAAGCCAGCAGTCGTGGCCTACAAGCGGTACCCGCTAGGCGAGGAGAAGACCTTCGACAACCTCTTCTTCCACGACAAGCAGCAGGTCATGAACCTGCTCGACAACTTCATCAACCGCACCGGCAAATTCGCCATCAAGGGATTTCCCTACAAACTCGGTCTCCTGCTGCACGGACCGCCGGGCACAGGCAAGACGAGCCTCATCAAGGCCGTGGCCCAGCACACCAAGCGCCACATCGTGACCATCTCGCTGGGCAAGATCAAGACGAACCAGGAGCTGCTGGACGCGCTCTTCGACATGAAGTTCGCGGTCGAGGGCATGGACACACCCATCGAGATGGGCTTCAAGGACGTGGTATTCGTGATGGAAGACATCGACTGCGCCTCGTCCATTGTGAATACTCGCGCGTCTCAGAAGGAGGAGGATGATGTGGACAGCAAGACCAAGCGCATGCTGGACAGCCAGAAGAAGGCTGTGGACAAGGACGACGACATGCTCATGAGCGCTGTGATGGGTCAGGCGCAAGAGCCCAAGACCAAGGACAAGCTCAGTCTCGCAGGCCTGCTGAACGTGCTGGACGGCGTGATCGACTGCCCCGGCCGCATCGTGGTCATGACGACCAACCACCCAGAGATGCTGGACCCAGCGCTCATCCGCCCCGGGCACGTGAACAAGAAGCTACTGCTGAGCTACATGGGATGCGACGAGCTGCAGCAGATGATTGAGTACTACTGCTCCACGCAGCTCACGCCCAATCAGGCTGAGACGCTGCAGACCACGTTTGGCAGCGCCACGGAGCGCGTGACGCCGGCTGAGATCGAAGAGCTGTGCGCAGAGTACGACGGCGTGGACTCGATCCTGGAACAGCTGCGTCAGCAGACCACATCCATGGCGGTGTGAACTCTGCTATAGTGGATTGCATTTAGATCGCCTTTGTGGTGCGCTTGTACAATAAGAACGAATGAAAAATGTGCTTTACGATCACTCGAACAATGGCCAACGGCTGCCAGTCTCTTGGCTTCCACATGTGTGATAGGCCGACAGACTCATGCTTGGCAGCTTCCTTTGTCGTCTTTTCTAAAAGCCAAGACGAGTGGACGTAAAGCTGTTTCTTCATTGACACGGAATCAAAACCTCGAAACTGAGAGAAGAGAGTCTGTGAGCCTGCGGGGACTAGATGTGGACGTACGTGCATTCAGGCTGGTTGGTGCTGGAGCACCTCTACCTGCTTGGCCGACAGGGTCGGTCTGAAGTAGTACTCAATCATCAGGCGCATCTGCGTGCGACTGTTATAGTGAAGCCCAGTGAAAGTTGTAGGACAATGCGACCAGGCTGAACCAGCACCAGATCCAGCTTCTCCGAGTGGTTCGTGGTCACAACCAAGATGCGGCCGATACAATCGATCACGCCATCGAGGGTAGTCTGCAGGCCCGAGAGAGGCAGCATGTCCTAGATTAAGTCGCGCTTCTTGAACGCCACGTCCTCGTAAATCGCGGTCCAAATTTCAACTCTCAAAGGACTAGACCTTAGATTCATTCTCAATGCAAGCAGATTCAATCCCAGATCTCTAGCGACGAAAGCGGCGGCAGGAACATGGATCCTGGTGCTGTCTTCTTTCCTCTAATTGGTGAATCGTGCATTGCCCTTTTCCAACCTGTCAGTATCCGTCGCAGTTGCTTTTGTTTCCCGGTTTTCTGTTTCAAGCAAGTCATCACGAGTTCTATCAGGCTGATAATGTGGAGTACGATCTAATCGATCAACAGATCCCACATGGATACGCTGTGCTAGAATATATCATAGAATCTGCCCATGAAATGTTCGAACACGGTGGTAATGCCGTGAGTTCAAGAAGTCAGCTCTTCCAGATCCAGAAGCAAATGCGCAAACTGCTAGCGATCATACAGAATCCCCTTGGAAGGGGCGTCCTATTCCTTCAGTACGTCTAGGTACTTCGCTTTCAAACATATTCGCAGCTGGGCGGCATTCCTGCAGTCCGGTGCACAAACGATCGTGTTTAGTTCTGATCAACATGTGGGTAGAAGATATAGCACTTGCTACTTGATAGTGTCGGGGTAGAGGCCAGTTTCAAATGGAGTCATCATCTGATCAATGCCTGCAATCAGAGCCACAAAGCTTCTGGCGTTCAATGGTAGCATCACTGGAGGCTCCGTCACGCCAGGCGTTGTGACTTGGAATGCCTCCATAACCACTCTCTTGAGTGAAAGGCGATC
>JAADVF010000672.1:0-15873 GCA_023334555.1 Elongisporangium undulatum | reverse complement strand
CTACACGGGTCTCGTGGAACTGCTGACGTACCACATGACGATCAACGACAAGTTCCTCAAGCGCAGTGGAGCTCAGCGCTTTGTGCTGTACGCTGCATGCTGGCTGGGCGCTGGGCTGATGGCGCTGATCGGCAAGTGGGCATAATCGATATTGGTGTACCCTATAACTCCTAATTGAATCAACTATTATACTGTACTTCAGTTCGCTCTTGCCCTTGTACACCTGCGCTGTGCCGCAGCAGCACGCTAAGAGATGGCTGGATCCGCCATTGTGTGGCATGAACGCGACCTCGCACGTCGTCTCCGCTCCCGTCGACGGATTACGGGCCATCCTGATGATGGATTGCTTCGACCATAAACATTTGAGACCTAAACCACGATAGTAGGAATATCCAAATTAGGATCCTCTTTTGATGGTTTAGGCCAAGCTACTGTCCTGCCGTAGGGCCTATCCTACATTAGTCACCGGGAAAGGAGTGATGGTCTGGCCAAAGGGAAATTGCGCGCGTTGCAGTTGGCAAAACGCCGCGTGCAGGTAAGAAAGGTCACGACCATGATGCTGCCGCTTTGGCACGCGCAGATTGTTGGGTCTGGTAGAGAGTACGTGTGCCCGGGTAGCTGATCTATCGTCTGCTGGTGCTAGCAGTAGGCATGAGCACGATGGCCGATGCGCCAGTACCATTGAAGTCGACGGTTGTCTTCAAGATGCCGCTTGAAGGACACGATACTTATCCAAAGCTCGACCCTATGCCGCATCTTTCGAAGGCTCAATTGTTGCAGCAAAAGAGATTGTGCATGGAGATCCATAAAGAGCACAGCGCGATCGTGACACAGTCCAAGGTGGTGCGAATTGTGCACCATGTGCAACATGATGGAATTGATTTGGCTATTGAACCTTCGCAAGGCGTGCGGCGATCAGCTTTGGATAACAGTGAACATTCAGTTGGTAGCTGTTTTGAATCATCAAGCACACTGGAAAGTCGCAGCAAACAGAGCGTTGCTATTGAGCTGGCGCATGCCGTCGCTGCTTTGGCATTTACGACGTGTGGAGGTTATCTGGCGATTGCAGATGAGTCAGGAGCATTGCACTTATACAAGATTGATGGTACGCTTTTGTTAACGTACCCGATCATCACCGACAGAAGCGATTCAGACAGGTATTGATGAGCTTCTCTGCCATTTACGTAGCTTGGGTCTTACAACAGTATTGCGTTTGCGAATAGAATTGTGTCGATGACATTTGCATCAAAATCGTGTTCAACGCAGCAAGAAAACTTGATTGTGGTCACTTCAAAAGGACTTGCGATCCATTTCAGTGATATATCGATGCTAAAAATTGAAGAATCATTGGAAGTGAACCATGACAACGCGTTCAACTCGATTTTAGAGCAAATTCAACTTCGACGCATTAACGTTGGATCGCTTGATTCCGGCGCGCACTCAGTACTGCTTGTACGTGCGTTGCTTATGGTAACGAAATGAACGAGCCGTAATTGACTATTTATCTGTTCACGTAGGTACATCGATCTCGTTCGGCATGTGTATTTGTGCTAGCCAACCATGTCTACAGCTTAACTGGGTGGCGGGTCAAACCGGAAGACCGATTTACTCCAGAAAAATCCAAAATTATTGATGTACGTGTGCCTGTATTCGATTTAAGTGGTGCTGTACGTGATTATTCATTGTTTGTCATCGATGTCACTCCCAGCAATTATCATCGTGCCGGATACCTTCATCATTAGCGGTTGAATCAATGAAATTTGTACCTGACCGCAAGTTTATTCTTGTTCTTACTACCGACGGAAATATTTCGTGGTGAGTTTGTTGAATCCACAGAATCTGTTTGACATCTCCCCAATTTTATCCATTTGTTGATTACGCAGGTGGGACTGGTACGGAATGATATTTTATTCTCAACTGAGGATTTCGAGCATATTAAGCTTCAACGTCATAAATCCTTTTCCGCTCCATGATCAAAAGGAAAAAATTGTGATCGTAGTAACCAAACTTTTGGACTCCGATACTCAAGCAATTAAGGTGGAGCTTATTGAAGTTCTCGTGAGTCGACGCGGTCAAGGTTTTGATTGTCGAACTCTTGCATACTTAAAAGACATCGAAAGTTCTGAACCTTATATGCTGGATGTATCTTCTGATGAAGGTGCTATTTTGAAGCATCAGTTTATCGTGGTCTACCGCAGTCGCCGAAACATTATGGCTCTTAGTTGTAACATACACAATTCGTCAGCATGCCTAAATTCGAACATGTTAAACTGCGAAAATGATGCGTCAGGTGACCCCGCTGTTGGTGAGAAGGAGACTGCAGTTAGTATTTCTCTTGGTCTTTTGGATATACCAGTGGATATGTTTTTCCGCTCAACTCAAGACCAAATGTTACAGTACAAGTTTGAGCTTGAATCGTGCATTCAGTCGATTGGACAAAATGAAGACGATTCGCGCACTATTCTTCGCCATTTATTTGCACTAGCGAGCAAATTGCGATCATATATTGCTTTATCCTCGAGCCCTTCTCTTTCGGACTATATACTGAAGTGGTGTGATCATGTGAGCGAAACAAACTTCAAGTGGACGACGTTCGAGTTGCTGCGAAGCTCTTCTGTTGAAGGGCAAAAAGCAAGTATGACGCTGAGAGAACAATGGCTTCTGTTTAGCCAAAGCGATGTGATAAGCTTACTTGAACACTATATGAGAAAAGGAGCTATGAGAGCTGTAATGATCTTGTGGAGGCGCCACTTAAATGATCAACTCATTATGGTCATTAGCGACTTGTTGCAATTGCTTCCGATATCACTGTCTGTCCGAGTTTACGAGAATTGGGTAAAACAAGAGGTGATCCCAGCTATCTTCAGATTGTCAGAGAGACACATGTCAGTGATGCAACATTTTGCACGCTGGGTACTTGAGCGTGCAGAAATCGCTGCTGCACAAGGATACATTGATACAGCAGTTCGGTTTGCTGCTCTTTTCCAAGACTCAGCTTGCCCAACGAATTCTTTATCGTTCTTTCAGAATTTGAATTTGCAAGCGTCAGAGGAAGGATGTAGATCTTCTTTTTGCAAATTTGAAGAAAAGGAAGGTTTCGATCCATTTCAACGCCTCAAACTTCTGACAGAGAAGCTTCAGCACATTCAGTATCTCACTAAAACTCACAATTTTGGCATGACGTTAGCACGCTTTAATGATGAAAGCCCGATGTCGATTGCAAAGAGTATGCTCGATCGTGTGCCATCATCTGATCTGCTTATCGATGAAATTTCTGAGCATGTGAAAAAATATCTCAGCTACTGTGGGATCGAATCAGACCCTGTATTGAGCAGTTACGTGATTGAACTTGCAGAAGCTTTGCATACGTCTAATCAAGAAGCTCGAGTGCTCATCGTACTTGAATCAATTGCTGACGTTGATGTTCGGGTAGATACGGCATTGGCTGTTTTTGGCTCTTCACGTCCGCCATACTCGTCAGCCTTAAAGAAGTATGCGCAAGCGACAAAATTATTGAATTCCAATCGACAAGAAGAAGTCGAAAACTTTGTTCAGCTGATGGACCTCCAAGACATGTTGATTTCATATGGGATAAAAAAGTTCAATGTTGGAGATACAAGAGGTGCTACAAGATTGATGAATCATATTTTGGGGCAAATATCACGACACACAGCTTTTAAAGATGCGCTCCGTCTTGTTGACGCTTATGGTCATCTAAGATCAGTAAATGCAGCGTCTCGATACATTGAAAATTTGATCACATTTCCATGTCAAACGTCACCTGGAGATCTCAGAACAACCAATGATGTTTTGTCCGCAGAAGTTAGCGCACGTGTTATCAAAGCAATAGATGCGATACATTATGTGAAGAAGCGTGAGGAGAACCCGATGGTTGTTTTGCTGCTCGTTGAAAATACTGCACAATTGGGTTTGACGCTGCTAGAAATGAAGGAAACGCATCAAGTACATTTCCCATTAATTCAAAGGAAAAATTATGAAGCAGAGAGTACAATCACATGGCTGAAATTCGACAAGCATATTTCGTTTCTGTTGGCTATGATTTTGGCTTTGGTTGAAGTACTTTTGGCTGAAATACATGCATTGAGAAGTTCAGCAGTGAATGAACGTCATGAAAATGTTTTGACGTATATCTCTAGTCCAAACTTTCTTTTGAGCACGCATTTGCTTAGCGATCTTCAAAAAATTAAGCGGATAGAGACCGAATGGGGTATTCTACTATCGATACGAACTCTACGTGACCCAGAGAGAAGAGAGGCCAGAATTCGACTTCACATGAAACCTGAAGTAATATTTGCCAGTGACTTTTTTCAAAATGGTGATAACAGTGAGGAGTTCAAGAGCAAAGTGGTCGTAAACCGAAGTGGCCAGAAAAGGATAGCACAGCCATATAATGAGCACGAGCTACAAAGCCCTCCACTGAAGAAATATCGTAATTCCTGCACAGGTGGAGCAGCAAGATCTACATGTGTTACTGCCCGTTCTGCGCAATTACAGCAAGGAGATGAAGAAGCACAATCGATGGCAAATTTGAGGCGTTTTGCATCCAGTCTTGGTATAACACCTAGCACGTATCATTCTTTGATCGCACGGTGTGCTGCTGATAATGGTTCAATTTTAAGAGCAGTGCGATTCTCGAGGGATCTGTTTTCAAGAAGAAGAGAACGTACTCGCAAAACGGAAGCATCCAACAACGCAAAGCAATTAATAACAGCGAAAAGCCGATCAACCGACATAAACGGCAATTCTCAGACCTGCGAATTTGCTTCGATACTAAAAAACATCTCCTTATCGATATCTAGGTACACAGCAATGAACGTCGACAACGTATATGATTTTTTAAAAATGACTCAAACCCGACAAACTCCTGTTGAGCTTGCTCGTTTGCGAGCTCCTCTTTATTCAATGGAGCTATTGCGGTACTCAATTTGCGTCTGCGATATGGATTCGTTTGAGGAAACCTTGCTTCTACTTAAAAACGCCACCTTGTTAAACGAAGTACTTCGTTTTACGGAGCTTGATGTTACAAGTAACAAAAGTGATCACGATTTGTTAAATTGGCGATTGTATTCACAATTTTACCGTGGTGACCCTTGCGTGTTACCGTGCGCTCAAACAATGCGTTTGGCCTCCCGATTTGTGATCGCTGAACATCGAAAATTGATTGATCGAGCTGATCTTGATGACTTCACGCCATCTAGAAGATATATATCTTTTTTGGTAGAAAACAGTGCAACTTTACTAAGTCTTCAAGTATTATTGTCAATGCGGATGATACCGGAAGATGCTTATAGTGTGATTCAAGCTCAACTGGGCAAACTATTGTCGACAGTTTTTCAGTCTCATTATATAGACACTCAATTAGCTCTTGGGTAAGTAACGAACGTCGATCTCGGTTCTAATTGGTGAAATATCTCATGCTTCTTTGTCGTAGATTAATGCTCGCCATGGAGCAAGTGAATGCGTTCAACGAATTTCGCGGGCAAATATCTCGCGAAAACGTTGCCAAAGAGTTTAAGCGGTTTCAACAACTGGCATTTATTGGGTCAGATGCTGCCCGGGCGTGGCAGCAAATTGCATTTTTGCATCAATGTGTTGAGCTTGAAGGAAATGCGAGATGGTGGCATTATTTGAATCTACTTGGAATTGAGTGTGACCACAAGGCTTTCAAGGGCGACCGTCGAGATCTTGGGTATATACGCAGTTTGGTTCCGACATTGCTTATCAAAAGCAATTTCGACTTTTATACTGTGCTCGATTTTACTCGACATTATAATGTCGATGACAGTTATCCATCCGTTACCTACGTTGAAATGTTGTTGTTGAGAAAAGACCAAGCAAGTGAAATAAACAGTCGAAGCCTTGAATACCAGGATAAGATTGTTGGTGTTCTTGAGGACATTCATGACCACCAACTCGTGACAGTTCTTTTACAATGTCTCCCTCATATCGAAGGTGCTGATTACGAGCGAATATTGTTCGTGTTCCAGGTTTTGCTTCAGCATACGTCTTATCAGTACAAAGAGGAAGTGAAGCGAAGAATAGAAGTTCTTCAGATCCTTCAACAGTTTGCAGACTCGATATCAGAGCGCTGTGAAACTAACCAGAATGGGAAACAATTGCAAACTTGTAGTACCAAAGAAATATCGTTTCATGATTTGATGGCGAATCCTATGAAAGCTTTAGCTACGCACTTACGAACTGAAAATTTTACTTTTTTGGTTGCGCTATCGATCCCCCTTCGCGTGAAAACCGATGAATTTTGTATGCTGCTACTAAGAAATATGGTTCAAGATGCTTTTGGTGTCTCTGTTGGTGCAATCACATCCCATACTGGGGGGCTGAAAAAGTATCAGAATCCCCATATGTCGTCAAGAAACCCCCCCGATTGTAACTCTACTGTCACGTTTGACACTTTTCGTAACGTATTATCTCAAGTCAAAGATGAAGAAAATGTGATCACTGCTGCAGAGTGGTTAGCGGAACAATTTCCAGCAAGAAAAGAAAAACTGAAAACTTTGGAGTTTGCTCTGGGTATAATGACGCACAGACATGGAAGAAGACGCGATATTACAAATAGCACGAAGCAGTCGTCAA
Organism: Elongisporangium undulatum; assembly: GCA_023334555.1. Lineage (NCBI taxonomy): Eukaryota > Oomycota > Peronosporomycetes > Pythiales > Pythiaceae > Elongisporangium > Elongisporangium undulatum. The sequence continues at coordinate 9,258 of JAADVF010000672.1, read as the reverse complement.
CTGACATTACTGATCACGTCTCTGTCGGTCACAAGACAGTAGCACGTCTCAAATCAAAGATTCTTCGTACGAAAATTGAGATTATCTTACAGGCTGCAAATATTCAGAAGAAAAACTTGCTGGATTTTCTCAGTGAACAGAGTCAAGAGTCTGATGAGTTGGATTTATTAGCTTTGAAACCGCGGGAGCTGTTCTTTGAAATATATCGCCGGTTTACACTAGCGTTTTCAGCTGAAGGAAACAATGCGCTTCACGACGTAGCAGACAGTTTTGCTGATTTGCTCAAAATATGTGCAAATGATCTACGCATGGAGCTTATAAATGAGTGGCTTATCAAGGATGCTAATACTATTATAAAAAATACAGTAACTGCTGATGAAGAAAGCATATTCGAAAGCCTTCAGACTGAAGTCAAACAACAAGTAGATGAAGATTTTATCAAGAAAATATTATACGTCACTGTAAGGCTTATCAGTGAAGGAAATCAAACATCGCAAGCTCGAGAAATGATTACTTTCCTGACGAAGTTTGCTAGAGAAGTAAAGCCACGCGCAGGCGTCACCCATCGTGCCAAGCATCGTGCACTCATTGTTTTACTGCGTCTTTACCAAGTGCAGCACTCAATATTTTCGGAATACGTCGCTCATAACCTCCCTCAGCTCACCAGAGGCGTACCTGGCTTTCTAAAAGAGATTCTTCAGTATACTCGCCATTGCAAGCACATGGTTATTTTTGAAGAACATCACGTGCCATTTGATATGGCATTTTTGCTGAAGACAAACAAAGAAGCTTTAGTGCGAAGTTTACTCCGACAATTTCCGACCCAAGAGCCGTGGGTTCTTCAGTGCGCAAGTCAATGGATGCTTGATTTTGAGGTTGATGCGGTCGATATATGGGAAACGCTGTTAACCAGCATGCGATCGCGTGGGATGAAAAGATTCATGCTCATGCATGTATTGGAACCGCTGAGTCGAAAATCCTTCATTCGTAGGCTGGAACATGGAACTGAAATTTGGGAAGAAATATTACTGAGTCCACTTCTTCAATTGAAATGTGCTCAAACGAAACATAATCAACGCCAATCCAACCACCATTTTGTGCTGAGTCTAAATCTCGACGGAACATCTCTACATATTGGGGAAAATAAACTCAAGAGTGAAGATGTCAACAATGTGAAGGCGGGTTCTGGAAGTGACATAGCAACGACAGATTTTTGCGGCTATAGCATTGCTTCCGTGCATGTGGTTTTGAATCAGATGGCTAACTTGCTACAGATATGCCCATTCCTCGACCAAGTTGATGTTCCTGCATTCGTTATTCACTTGCGAGACCTTACATTAGTGGCTGAAACTGGACCTGCGATGACCTCGGACCTAAATCTGTATCAATTCGCTGCAAAGTGCGCAATGGCCATTCCCAAGCCAAAAGCGCGATTTCAAGCTTTAAGCAGGATTGTACAAGCTGGCGCATATATGGCAGTATTACGCGAGCTCTTAGACATCTCCTGCTTTCTCAGCGGGACTCGCATTGAAGACGATGATGATGAGGAAGAGCTTTCAGAACAAGTTTGCCTCGCTCAGAACATATTTGCTGAAGTAGCAAGTAGAGGATCTTATCAGCATCTATTGCAATCTGAGTACGAACAAGCATTCTTGGAATATCTAGCTGCGACGAAAAACATTGATGGCGTATTGGCGATTCTGTAAGTGTTATATGAGTGTTTGCACCTTTGATATGCTAATTTGCTAATTTATGTGGCAGGCTGGGCGAGCGTCGCCTGGAAGTTGCATCTCGTGTTGTTGAGCTATTCCACCAATTCAATCAGACAGCGGCACCACCTAATGATGCTGTCTCGGAGGATCGGTGGCACTCACTCAAGATGTATGTGATATCATCGACTTCCAGTTGTCTTGAGGTGTTTCGGAATCAGTTGTGATGTGCCATCTTCATCTTTATAAGCAATAAAGATCCCCAATGAACTCATCATGTTTAAGTTTCTTGGATTGATATTAACCATGTTCTGTGTTAGCATGCATGCGTCTATACCTGACCTGATCGTGAAGATTCGACTAATTCGTGCCAGTGATATCTCGCTCGTCAGCGAAATAGATTCGGAAGAAAACATAGAAGGCAAACAAAGCAGCCACGTAGGAGCCCATGAGTATGATCGCCGTCTTGCTCATGGGAGCCTCCTCCGAGTCGTGGTGAATTCCAGCTTGAACTTGGAGAACTCCACTTGCGTTCATCGTGAACGTTACGGGGTGGCGAAACTCTCCAGCAGGCCCGATTTTATCACGGGGCAGTGCAAAGTTGAACAAGGAGATGTGATCGTTTTCCTTGGCGACTTCCTCCTCGCCCTCGTAGACGTCGATGGTCAAGCCCCGCTGGTCGTCCTCGTATGTCTGAAAATACTTGGTCAGGGACACAGGAATGCGCGAGTTTTTGGGCAAGAGAACTTCCATCCGGCCGTCCGCAGTCTCGAGTCCGATGGGCAATGGGATCACATCCATCATCAATACGTCCCGAAAAACGCGAGGGTCCATGCCGCTGAGGATTGCAGCTTGAATCGCAGCTCCTTCGCACACCACTTCGTCGGCGTTTACCGACATACACAGCTCCTACACGACCATTATTATCGCATTAGTATCCCAGAGATGAATTAGAGTAGCCGCACGTTGGCATATCGTACTTTGCCGTGGAAGAAATCCGAGATCTGAGTGCGAAGGATAGGAATACGAGTCGATCCACCGACCAGAATGACCTCGTCAACTTCGACCGGCTCCACTTCGGCCTCCTTGAGCACATTGCGCACAATACGAAGGCACCTACAAACGATGCGAGTCATAAGATCAAGTCGTATCACTGTTTGGAAAGCGGGATGCGTACTTTTTCCAGATCGATTCGCAGAGCTGCTCGAACTTGTGTCTGGTGAGCGTGTACGTGAACTTCGCCACGCCGGCGAGATCCGTGAGTTCGATGCGCGCCTCTTCCTCGGTCGAGAGCTCGATCTTGGCCTGCTCAACCTGCTGCTTCAGGCGCACCAAGTCGCCCGAGGTCAACTGTTCACGCGGCACGTTGTGCTGGTGCTGCAGTCGATCGACCAGGAAGTCCAGAAGTACGATGTTGAGGTCCTCACCTCCCAGATTCGTGTCACCGCCGATGCCCAAGACCTCGAACCTGCCGTCCTGGATGCTCATGAGCGACACATCCAGCGTGCCTCCGCCAAAGTCGAAGACCACGACCAGCTTGGTGCCCGCCACGAACAGGCCATAGGCCATGGCCGCTGCTGTCGGCTCGTTCAGTAGCCGGATGGACTTGAAGCCCGCTATGGATGCGCTGGAGATGGTGGCCTTGCGCTGCGAGTCGTTGAAGTACGCAGGCACGGTGATCACAGCGTTGTCGATGCGCTTATTGTCGAAATAGGCCTCGGCCGAGGCCTTGAGGTCTGATAGAATGCACGCCGAGACCTGCTCGGGCTCCACGAGCGTCGGCTTGCCATTGCGCTGGACCTGCACAGCTGCGTTCTGATGGGTCGTGGGCGTGATCGCGTACGTAGCATAGCTGTTGGCAGCTTGCACAGCCTTGCTCTCGTATCTATTAGAAGGGGAAACCGCGTCACACGATGAAGGAGGCGGCACTGTTGCTATAACGGGACTCACGTTTGGCCCATGAGGCGCTTGATGCAGCGCAGCGTGTTGCCCACGGGCGCTTCGGTCTCCAGAGCGATGGCGCTCTTGCCTACGATGTACTCATCGCTCTCGGGCTGGAAGCGCACGACCGACGGCGTCGTGCGTCCGCGGTCCTTCTTGTTCTTGAGGATCTTGACGTGGTTGCGCTCCACGTGCCACATGCCCACGCCTGCGACAGCAAGAGACCGCGTCAGTCACTAGAAACAGAGCAAGAGCTGCAGAAGCGGCAGAGACGCACAGGAATTGGTCGTACCCAGATCGATGCCGATGCAGATGGATCCGTCGGCCATGCGGTCGCTGGCATTGCCCCAGCTATTGTACGCATGCTCCTCCATCCTGGCTCGCGATGCAGTGCGTGGAGTGGACCAGGGGGTCAATATCAGCCAATCACCAAACAGATCACTGACCACATTCCAGCCAATCTGATTCTAGTAAGACCTACACAAAGCTTCTGATTGGTCAAAACACAGTTCCCGCGCGATTTCGCATGTCAAACGCCGTTCGGGTGGAAAAGCCGGCGGACCCAAGCATGGCCTTCGTTCCTGTAAGCGTGCACTTCCAGTCGGCGGCCGCGGCCATGAGAGACGCGCCCGTGGAGATCGACCTCACGCACGACGCGAGTGGCTCTCCGCTGCGTCGAGCGCCCGGCGGCAAGCGCGGAGGCAAGCGCCGCGTACCGGCGGCGTCCTTCTACGAGGACGACGACGACGACCTGGACTTTGTGGACGTGGAGAACCGAGCGCCCAACACAGCGCTGGATCTCGTCAAGGCGGCAGCCAATGCGCGGCGTCCAGGCCTGGCAGCGCAGTCTAGATTCGGCTCTCGTGCCGTTGGCAGCGCCAGCAGCAACAAGCGCGCGCGGCCGTCCGACGTCTCGTCTCGAAGTAATGCGCCGCCGGCACCTGCAGCGCACAACAGCTTCCTGTACACGCCTTCAGCTGCCAGCAACGAGCCGGACGACCTGCTGAGTCGAGCCAACCGTGCGATCTTCGGCAACGACTCGTTCCGTACGAACCAGCGCGCCGTGGTCGAGGCCACGATGCGCAAGGAGGACGTGTTCGTGCTCATGCCCACGGGCGGCGGCAAGAGTCTCTGCTACCAGCTGCCGGCCGTGCTCTCGCCGGGCGTGACCATCGTGGTCTCCCCGCTGCTGTCGCTCATCCAGGACCAGGTCACGGCGCTGATCCAGAACCCGCACGGCGGCATCCCGGCCGCGTTCCTGTCCAGCCAGACCAGTGTCACGCTACGTCGCGCGATTTCGCGCGAGCTACGGCGCAAGCGGCCGACGCTCAAGCTGCTCTACCTCACGCCGGAGAAGCTGGCCATGTCGGGCGAGATGCAGGACCTGCTGGAGATCCTGCACCAGAACGGCATGCTCGCGCGGTTCGTGATTGACGAGGCGCATTGCGTGAGCCAGTGGGGCCACGACTTCCGCCCGGACTACATGAAGATGGGCATGCTCAAGGACAGCTTCCCGGACGTGCCGCTCATGGCGCTCACGGCCACGGCGCCGCCACAAGTCATCAAAGGCGTGCAGCGGTCGCTCAAGATCTCGCAGGGCCGCGTGTTCACCATGAACTTTAACCGGCCGAACCTGTCCTTCGAGGTGCGCGACAAGCCGGCCGAGACGCGCAAGGCGCTGGAGAAGCTGTACGAGATCATTTCGACCAAGTTCTCGCCGCGCGACGTGGGCATCGTGTACTGCATGACCAAGAAGGAGTGCGAGGAGGTGGCCAACTACCTGTTCGACCGGGGCCTGCTGGCCGACTTCTACCACGCCGGCCAGTCCACCACGGACCGGCAAATGGTGCAGACGGCCTGGCAGAACGGCCAGGTGAGCATCGTGTGCGCCACGATCGCCTACGGCATGGGCATCAACAAGGCCGACGTGCGGTACGTGATCCACTACTCTGTGGCCAAGTCCATGGAAGGCTACTACCAAGAAGCCGGGCGCGCCGGGCGAGACGGCAAGCCGTCGCAGTGCGTGCTGCTCTACAGCAGCCGAGACGTGGGCAAGATGCGCAGCATTCTGTACCTGCCGCAGAAGGGCATGACGGCCAAGACCCGCCAAGTGCACATGGAGAAACTGCGCGCCATGGCCGAGTACTGCGAGGACGACACGACCTGTCGACGCCAGTTGCTGGTCAAGTATTTTGGCCAGCCCTTCAACCGCAAGGAGTGCCAGCGGTCCTGCGACAACTGCAAGCGCACGCAGCGAGCGTAGACGTATCGTGAATCATGAATGAATATCTCTTTAGAAAGCGGCGCCTCTCGTGTGCGTTGGCTGTCTATCTCTATCGACGGCCAGAGCCTAGTCGTTCCACTGCTTTTTGCACTCGACGCACTTGTAGAACGTGGTGCTGGGCTCATCGGCCGAGCGGATCTGGATCTGCATGAAGTACGCCTTGGTGTGCTCGCAGTGTGGGCAGCGCGCTACATCACACGACAGTGAGCCTCAAGCCGCAATACCATGGTTCCAGAGCACAAGCGTACCTTCAGTCTGGTCCACGTTCTCCCAGGCCTCGTCGCCGCCTAGCACGTCGTCCACCTGCTTGCGCTGGAGCGGCACCTTCTTCTCGACCTTCTCGTTAATCTGGAACAGGTACGGACACGTCTGGCAGAAGAAGCGCATGCCGTCGGCCTAACAGGACGCAATACACACACGAGCCAGTGAGTCCTTGGTCATCTGTCTAGGGCCAGAGACAGAGCGCTCCAGCGCTTACATCGGGCTCCACGAGCAGGATGTTGCCGCAGCACGGACAGAAGTGCATGGCGGCGAGTCAATTGGTCTAATGAGCCGCTCGCTCATGACGCTTGATTGCTTTGAAGGCTCATGATTGGTGGAAATTAAATATAGGTTCACACGTAAATGACCAATCACAGGCGCTTCTAAGGTTCATGTGTGACGATGTGCTGCTTTGGTGCCGACGACCGTGAGATCCATGGGACTGGCTGCGTGGGCGGATGGGATGGATGCTGCGGTCTTTCGAGGCTTCACAGGCACTCGCATGGCTGGCGCTTGAGGAAGATCCAGACGCAGCTGTAGATCAGAGACTGAGCGGTCAGTGGAGGCTGGAAACCCAGCTGGTGATTGGGCATTACCTGCTGGGCCGGAGCGGTGGCTCGAGCAGCTCTTCTGGGCTCTTGTGGTCGTGACTGGGATCTCGAAGTGGCAAGAATCTACGCAGAAACGAGGAGTCAACGCTTTAAAGAGTGCGGAAGCGCGACTGGCGGAACGTACGTGGGCGAAATGGGCTCTGGAGGTTGGAAAGCGCGAAGGTTTCGACTTCCCTTTGGGCTGGTCTGCGATCTTATCGCTTTGGCTTGATGTAATCCCCTCACTGATCGTTGGCTTCACAGCCATTGGTGCCGGAGGCGGCAGTAACAATGCGATTGGCTGCTGTGCCAACTCTACATACTCTGGATAATGGATCTCAACAGCCAAAGAGGCCTGCTCGGCCTCTGTAGGCTCGGCTTCCTCTCTGGTAGTATCTGCCAATGGAGCACACGCCGGAAGCAGCCCATGCACTTGTTTGAGTACGCTCTGGATCGAAGGCCGATGCTCTGGATCCAACTGAAGCATTTGATTCACGAGCGCTCGAAGGCCATCGGACAAATGGTCGCCCAGCAGCTCGAACTTGCCCTGCGTGACTTTCATGACCACGCCAGGGTAGGACGCGGCTCCGAAGGCGTGCCTGAGCGTCAAGAGCTCGTACAGGATGCAGCCCAGCGACCAAATATCAGTGGCGAAGCTGTACGGCTGGTCATCCAGGATCTCCGGACTCATGTACAGGGGCGACCCGATGAGCGTAGAGGCCAGACACGACGCAGTGGCCAGCACTTTGGACGTGCCAAAGTCTCCGAGCACCACGCGACCGTCGTGGAAGAGAAACACATTCTTGCTCTTGAGATCGCGGTGCAGAATCTGCTGTTCATGCAGGAATGCCACGCCTCGAGCGATCTGGTGGAGATAGCAGCAAGTGTCACAGGGTCGATAGCTACTGGCAGGGAGAACCAATACTACGGTGTTGTCACCTGCATGAAGATCTCAAGCGCGTTGGCCTCGCAGACTGGGCCAGTGGCTGCTGCCTCATTGTGAATCCGCTGGTCCAGATCGCCTGCGTCGGCGTACTCCAACAGTAGCACCAGTTTGCGCTCTGGAACGGCCCAGAACGCGTCGTAGCAAGTCACGATGTTGGGATGTGGTGCCAGGCGTTGGCTCAGCTCGACCTCTGCCAAGCAGCGATCTCTACCAGCAGGCAGCAAACGAGTGTCAGTCAGCCAAGGACGACGCGACAGCAAGACGATGGTGGCTATCCAATCGATACCGCTCAGCTGGCTGCAAGAGATCGAGATTCATCTCTTTCAAGCAAAGCGTCTGTCCGTCTGCCTTGCGAGTGCACAGGAACACCTACAAACTCATGGAGGACTGAGCCTACTCGCTCGGATAAATAGCATTGTACAACACTCACATCACCGTACGCCCCGCGTCCGATCTGCGCTCCTACATCGAAGTCCTGCAGACTCATGCGAGAAGAAGCCATGGGCATGACGCCTGGACAGCAAATGGCCATCAACCACTGGCATTTTCTATTTATACGGACACCCTAAATGGATCGCAAGGCGTCGCCTCCGCTTCGAAAGCACTTGATGGTGGTCTCCAGGATCTTGTACGAGACGGTCACGGGATCTGACGGCACAGAAAGGCCCTTGCACTGGCGCTGGACCGAGAGCTGGAGGGGCCAAGAGCGCAGCGTAAGACATCCAATGCAGTGACAAGAGCCAGAATGGGACAGCGTACCGTTCCGTGGACGTCTCGGCAGTACCCAGTGGCCAGAGGCTGCGCATTGAACACCACAGTGGCCATGTCCACCAGAGCTGGGTTCTATTAGACACGGCAAGAGAGACTCCGCAATAAGCGACGGAATACAACGTGGGGAACAGCGTGATGAGGTCTGGATACCAATGGCTGGAACAGCGAGCTGGCTCCGGACGGAGGATCCGTATCCGCATGGCTCAAGACGACGACGTTGGCGGCGCCCTGTCCATCAAAGAGATGTGAGACTGTTTCCCAATGGAGATGGTATGACTGTTGACGTACGTTGGTGCTGTGGGTCAGTGTCTTGCAGCAGCGCATGAACTGGTGCACCTCCGGAACGCCAGCACTCCACTTGAGCGCACTCAAGTCGTCGATCACGATCGAGACCGGGCGCTCCGTGGCCTCGCTCCTGCAGACGGCTTCCAGCGCTTCGTAAATGCTCATGGGGTCGCTCTCTGGCGCTTGGAAGTGGTCCAGGACCTGCAGCTGCTTGGCGCTCTCCATGGCGGAGAAGTTGACGCCCTGCCATTCTCCCGCATATTTAGTCCAGACGCTCAAACCAGACGCCAAGAGCTTACACACACGCACCAGCTTCCTGGCCACGGCCGAGTAGTGGTCCCTTGATCTGGCGAACGTTACGAAGCACACGCGATGGCCTGCAATACGTCAGCATGCATCAGTGAGACACGAGGACAGCACGGTCTTCTCTAGGGCGCGCACCTGCTTTCAGGAACAGCGATACAAAGTGGT